>ML780268.1:885754-938950 GCA_009831015.1 Picea engelmannii | reverse complement strand
CTGGATTTCACAGTAAAGACTCACTGCCACTAAGATTAATGATTCAAAGCTAAAAATGAGAGAAATGATTAATAATCTACACTAATTGATTCACCCCCCCCCCCTCTCAGTTAGTTCATACTTGTAACAGCAACAACCCTACTGGGTGCCTAAGCTCGGCTTTAACTTTCTAGCACACCATACATCTGGCAATGTATTCAACGATCTCTCTCTTCATACCCAGCTAAAACTAATGGCTCTTGACTATTGCTACTGTTTTCTGATATCCAGGGTGCCTTACATAAGGCACATTATGCATCTCCTGTAAAATCATCTATTTCAAGCACTAGACATTGGGTAGAAAAAATTTGTTCTTGTACAACAATATTCCATTTGTTTCCAATTTATAAATTTCCATCTTCTGTGGCATCTTACCCTACTGTAGCTTGGCTACCAATTCTCTATACTACAGATCTACATTTGCATCCTCCAGAATTTTTCTTTTAATATTAGTTTGATACATGCTAATTGTTGTAGCATGTAATTCATGCACCCTCCTACTGAGTGCATCATCCACTTTATTCTCCTTTCCTTTGATATGCTTCATCTCAAAGTCGTACTCACATAGAAATTCCAGCCACCTACTTTGTCTAGCATTTAAGGTTGGCTGATCAAACAAATATTTCAGACCATTATGGTCTATTCTAAGTTCAAACCTCCTTCCCATGAGGTAATGCCTCCATTTCTTTAGAGCATGAACTATGGCTCCCAACTCCAAGTCATGGGTTGCATAGTTCTTCTCGTGCTCTTTTAATTTCCTTGAATCATAACAGATTACGAATCTGTTCTGACTGAGGACCCCTCCCATTCCTTCTTTGCATGCATCAGTGCATACTATGAAATCTACATTTGGATCTGCAATCCTCAGGATTGGAGCACTGGTTGACAATTGCTTCAATCGCTGGAAACTTTCCTCACATCCCTCTGTCTAGTGAAACTGTTTCCCCTTTCTTTGTAAGGAAGTGATAGGGTGAGATATCTTGGAAAACCCTTCGATGAACCTTCTGTAATAACCAGCCAATCCCATGAAGGATCTAACTTCTGTTAAATTCCTTAACGTTGACCATTCTCTAATGGCTTCAATCTTCTCGGGGTATGCGCTATCCCATCCTTCGAGATAATATGTCTCAAGTAATGGATCCATTCCTGATAAAATAAGCACTTTCTTAGCTTGGCATACAGTTGGTGCTCTCTTAGCACCTCCAACACCATCCTCAGATGTTGTTTGTGTTCTTCTTCAGTCCTGGAATACACCAGAATGTCATCCAGGAAGATGATGACAAACTTGTCTAGATAGTCTCTGAATATTGCATTTATCAAGCTCATAAAAACAACAGGTGCACTTGACAGTCCAAATGGCACCACTGTGAACTCGTAATGACCATACCTTGTTATAAAGGCAGTCTTGTTGATGTCTTCATCTTTTATTCTTACTTGGTGATATCCTGATCTTAGATCTATTTTCAAAAAGATCTTTGCATCCTTCAACTGATCGAGGAGATCATCAATCCTCGGCAGAGGATACTCGTTCTTCACCGTTACTTTGTTCAATTACCTGAAATCGATGCAAAATCTCATCATTCTGTCCTTCTTCTTAACGAACAGGAACGGGGCACCCCAAGGAGACATGCTTGGGCGTATATACCCCTTCTTTATAAGTTCTTCAAGCTGCAACTGCAACTCTTTCAGTTCTGGCACACTCATCTTGTACGGAGCCTTTGACACTAGAGATACTCCAGGAATCAACTTTACAAAGAAATCAATATCCGTTTTCAGAGGTAGTCCAGGTACTTCCTGGACTACGTATTCAAACTCTTTAAGTACCTCATGATCCTCAATACTTGACACCTTATCCTTAGGCGTTTCCCCCACATGGGCTGCAAATAATTGACAACCTTTTCTGTAGCACTTCTTCAGCTGCATTGCTGAGATTTCTCGAACAGTAATAGCTCTAGAAATTCCTTAGACGGCTCTCTGATTCCCTTCTTCATCTAAGTAAGTGAATGTTTTGTTCCGATAGTCCAAGATGGCATGGTGCTGGTCCATCCAATCCATCCCAATTAGACAGTCATAAGAGCCTAACGACAGAATGTTCAAATCGACCTTCGTGCTCAGTCCATTCATGTCTATAGGACAGGACTTGCCTAACTCCATGAATTTCCTCTTGGTTCATGTAGCTAGCTGCACTAACCAAGACTTTTCATGTTTTCTTCTTATCAATTGCAAACTTTCTACCACTCTAGGGTCTATATAACTATGGTTGGCCCCTGAATCAACTAAAATAGTAAATGGTTGGTTTTTTATCATACCTTCTACTTCAATCATGTGTGACTGATACTCATCTTGCTTGTTGTCCAGGGCTACGTAGATCCTTGGAATTCTACTGCCCATGTCCTCCATTGTTTCATCTTGCTGAACATTATGGAGAACTCTTACTTTATCATTTCTGTGGGGGAAATCTCTGTACCTATGGTTTTCTTTACAACCCCAACATTCTATAGGTGGCGGCCTTGACATTTGCCCACTCACTTCAACCTTCCCGGGCTCTCTAAGAGACAGTTGTACTTGAGAACTGTTTCTGAAAAAGGGTGGTTTATTTCCTTTCTGTCTCTGTTCTTTCTTGAACTTTTTCTGGTCATCCCAAGCCTTCCGAAAGGTAGGCTTTTCTCTTTGTTGTTCAAATAAGAACTTCACTCTTCTTATCATTTCTTCCATAGTCTTTGGGTCATCATACTGAATCTTATCCCCAATAGGAGGCGGTAATCCACTCAGGTACCTTTGAATATTGACAGACTCATCTTTGATGAGGGAACATACTTCAGTAATTCCAAAAAATTTCATTCATACTCATCAATGGTCTTGTTGTCTAGCTTGAGTTCAAATAACTCTTTCATCTTTCTGTCATAATATATTTTAGTTAAGTATTTCCTCTGGAAATACCTCTTGAATTCTTTCCATGTGATGTCCCTTTCCCTAATGTGTTGCACTTGCACAAGTTGATCCCACCACATGGATTCCTTTCCCTTCAGTTGGTACATGGAAATCCTTCCCTCTGCATGAGAGGAATAATTCTACAGTTGAAAGTATTTCCTCATACCCAACAACCAAGTTTCGACATCTTCCTCCTTCTTATGTTCTCCATCGAACGTTGGAGGCTTGATCTTGTTCATTTCACCTTTCAATTCATCCATCCCATATGTCTTGTGCTTTCTGGTAGGAGATGGGCTTGAACTACTGTGTGCTTCCCTACTGGAATTCTTTGGGGAGTGACGAAGATGTCTACTAACACTCCTTGATCTTCTTTTCCTCTCAGGGTCCTACAACTCTCTGTCTTGTTTAAGTCACTCTCCTTTTCCAATTTCTTTTCTATTATTTCCAGACTCTTCAACATCCTTAAGTTGAATTCACCCTGCTTATCCCTGACTTTCACGAGATTTTGGCTATCATCTCAGCGATCCTGGGCATCTTTCTACAATCTTTCAATGATTTTCATCATATGTCCTTCCTTATCCATGTCTTTTCCTTGCCTATTAGAGTTTGATCCTTCGACTCCCAAGTTGACATTTCTTCCTTCTCTTTCGTTCTCTGAATTGGAGGGAATCCATAGCTCTTCCATTCTCTTCTCTCAATGACAACCCTATTCGGTTTTGGCACTTGCTAAGCTTCTGCAAACACACATCCAGACAATAGAGATTTGTCAGGTCGTCATTCTTAGCAAATTCCACACATTCAAAACCATTTTGATTTAAGAAAACACTTCGACTTCACAAATTTTCTGAGTTCTGCTCAGCTCTATAATTTTTGGGTGATAGCTCCCTCTTTCTCCCTATCCTCATAACCAAAGGTCATGACCAAATGCTAGACTACTAGGTGTTACTTGGGATTTCGACCTTCGAAGAGTTTAAGGTACACACATTTATCTCCCGGAGTTTCGATTTACCGAATTCGTGTAAATTGGGTGGATCGGTGGTCCACGTTTACCCAACATCCAATGGTTAAAAATCCACTACGGTTCTTCCATGTTCAAATATGTTGAGAATTTGGAATTTTGAGTTTTGGGTTTTCAGTAACCGAGAGTTCATGATGCAGCGACTCCAAATCTCTTGTCACTTCAATCCCCAAATTTCGATATGGAAATTCATGTATGAGATCAATAGTTGTGAGCCTCCCCTGATCCAATGATCCAGATCTCTCCTAATCTTACACCTATCAAAGATCTTCAGCCCTAACTTCCTCGCTAGTTGGATGGATCCAATGGCTCATGTGATTTCAACACTTCTTCCTGGAAGCGCTCCACCATTCGATTCTACCCTTGTTAATCTCTTTCATGATTCGAGACTTGGAGTGACCAAGAATTTGACCTACGCTCCAAGTTCATGATCCCTGAATTCAAGAAATGATCCAACAGTCCTGATTCCCCACAATCTGACGACTCATATCTCATCGGCATTTCACGTATCGGGATTTTGTGTATCATGAGGTCAAAGGATTTTCCACCTTCATCCTCCCTATTCCCGAAATGTCGATTTCTTCTTGGTCAATTAACGGTCTAGATCCCTCTTAGATCGAAGGTTGTGATCCAATCATGAATTCTCATTTCATGAATTCTCACGAACTCACCCTTAGACCATTTCAAGTCACAAGTCAGTGAAAGGTTGATCACTCTCCATGTGTCCTTCCGATGGATGGTCCTGACGAATTTGGGATTTCACATATCGCGATTTCCACACTCCTGTGCAATTGCAAAGGTTTTTAAACCTTGTGTACATTCTCCAGATTTGACGGTTGTGAGAGTTCTCCTTTCCTCCCAAACAAATTCTATGGATCCAACACTTTTGGTGTGGATTTCTCTCTCTCCCTGTGGCCATATACCACATCGGTTGTAGGTTTATAATACCACTACACCTCCTGAGCTTTGTAACATGGTCACGTAGTAAGTTGACACTCAGAAACATTCTGAGGTATGAAATTAGTCCTCCAGACACAATTTCTTCTCAAAACCTCGGTCCAAAGAACACTTATCCGGTCCATCTAGGCTCAACGTTGAAACCAGGCTCTGATACCATACTGTAATGTTCCTGACCATCAATGCCATGGTCAGGCCAACATTACTACGTGGAAAAACACTACTATAACATATTATGCATTCTTATGAAATATAATTGCTTAATAACAGTTAAACACAACATAAGCACATTAATACCGTTGGCATCCATAATCCACGACATTAACAATAATTCACGAATACAGTGGAATTACATGTAAACATTTCTAGAATCATAGACATGGATATTAGATTGAAATTATACGCATGTATATACTTATCATTTAGACTAGATGTAATTCACCAACTACGTGTAGACCTCCCATGAACCTCCCAGCCTTAGACCACATTGCTCATCACTCTCAGCAGTAGGTCACCCCTGAGCTGAGACTAAGCTCCACTGGGTAGGGATTCCTAGGCTAGGCAAGGTTTACAGGAAGAATACACGTAAAAGAAGGAGGATTCTCTCCTAGGAACCACTTATGCCCACTTCCCATAGACTCTCCTTCCCCACATGCCTGTCCCACCCCAAGAGTATACACCTTCACTGTCACCTAGACAGTCCTTCAGCTGCTAACCTCCCTTTCCTTGGGCTTCAACAACAAACTGGACTGTAAATCTCTGAGTTCTGTGGCAGCTACAAGGTACCTTCTAGGATCTCTCTCCTTCCTCTGCACACTCTCTCACCCAGAGAGGTCTCTCACAGGCTAGGCAACCCGTCCCTTCAACCTCAACCACTTCTCTGACCTGGAGAGAGTGTTGTATATGCTGGCCAACAAGCCACCCGTAGTCAAGGACTACACGGCCACAACAATCAACTGGAACATAGACATGAACACCCAAAGATGAGGACAGACAGGTGAAACAACATAACAAGGCTCAACAATTATGGAACACTTTCATTTTCTCAACTGGCAACATAGGATGGCTTCTTGGTTCTGGTTTTAGAAATGCGTAAGGGTACACAAAATTCCACACAAAGGCTTAGACAGTTTAGCTGATGGATCTAAGTACGAACACTAGATAGAGGTCTCTCTTGGACATCCACCAGTTTTCGACGGAGGATCGAGAACAGACTCCCGACTCAGGTGATGGATGGAGGAATGTCAAACAAACCCCCAAGAAAGATCTCTTATTAGGTTTTAACTGCATGCGCCTGGCCCAACACGCGTCGCCCATGAGGCTCCATGCGCTTCATCAGCCAGTGTGCGCTTTTAGGCACACGTTTCCCCTTCCATGGATTTGGGATCAGGGAAACATGTTTCACACATCACTTTAGAATAATAATTTAATATTATTCTCAAGGGTTTAAGCCCCCCCATCTTATCCCCTCTTCCAACCTCTCAACCCACTCTCCCTACCTAGTCTTTGTGGAAGCTTAGTCCCCCATCACTCATTCATCATGGTCAGTCCACATGCAGAGATGTTTTTACATTAATAATGTGCACCATTACATGTACAAATATCAGGCTCTTGGCCTTCAACACTTAGGCTCTCTAGCCTAATAATCACATAAGCCCACCAACTTATATAAACTTGGCTCACCAGCCTATAAAACATAATTAAAATTCATAATGCAATATTTATACTTCATAGACATGATTTATAATAGGGCTTGGCCTTGGGGACATTACAGTTATTTCCCAAGGTATAGTCTACTCTCAAATCATTGGCTTGTCTTCCATTTCCTAGCAGAAGAAGACATGCAAAAAATACTAGTTCGTCCATGGATCTTGAGCCGAGGTGTCCTCATGATCAATCATTGGTGACCAGGCTTTAACCCTCTCATGGACACCTTCTCGGGTAGATTCTTATGGATTCTCCTTCTTGATTTCTCGTTAGAACTCTGGTTGGTGCGTATTTTCATAGACATTACAAATTCAGTTGGAAGATTTGTGTATTTTGAGGAGAATTCCTTAAGGTGGAATAATAAGAGGATAGCCTGGGTACTGGTAGAAATGGATCTGGAGCTGGGTTTTCCTAACAAGATCAAAATATCTTTGGGAGACTCCTCCTTTATGTGTTCTCTGGACTATTGGTGAGAACCCTTTCATTGTCACTCTTGCTGGCAAATGGGTCACCTAAAAGATAAGCGCCCCACTGAGAAGAAGCCTCTTGATGTTTCGACCTGCGTGGAGGACTCTCCTAGGGTTTTAGGTTGTCATTCCATCCTTGATCCTAATGTTGTTACTTTCTAGCATGACTCTTTTCTAGGTAAGATGTCTACATTTTATCCTTCCTTTTTTAACACTCTATGTATAGATGACAGGAGATCCCTCATTTCTCATGAAGATTGGCTTGTAGATATTTTTGGGTTTTTTGCAACTTAGTACTAAATAAATTGAAGAAGGATCTCACAAGGAAGGGACTATGTTTAAAAGGGTTCAAAGCTCATGTTCAAGCCAGAACAAATTTCATCAACCAAGTCTCTCATGTTGTTTGTTCGGTTGGGGTGGAAGTTCTTGGTTCCACTGTTGAGAACACACTTCCCTCCCCCTAAACTCATTTGTTCATGGATAAAGGGCTCGATATTATTGGCCTCGAGGAAGAATCCACTCAACCACTATTGTCGGGAGTTGAACCATTACATAGGAATAACCATTGCTCCCTTGAGATAACGAAGGATTTAACAGGATCCATTGGACATGTCCCCGCTTATAAAGAGGTCCTCTCAATCACCCCTTTAATGGAATCTAACAAGTTATAATCTCCTCCTGGCCTTGTTGATAGATCTAATCACACCTTTTATCCCTCCACTATCTGGTGAAATATCCCATCATTTTCCTTCCTCTCCCTATAGGGTCCTTAGAGAAATGAAACCCTCTTCTGGGGTTGTTCCATGATTATTTTTATCTCAATTTATGGGGGATTAGGGGCCCTAACTGATCCAGGTGGATATCAGTGGCCACCCACCTTTTCTAATTCTAAAGTTGGATCTTAGGAAAGCTTATGATAAGGTTAGTTGGCACTGCCTTCGGATGATGATGATTCAAATTGGCCTGAAATGGGAGGTGACACAATAGATAATGGGATGTGTTTCTAGTAATAAATATGTAGTTTTTGTTAATGGAACTCCGATCGATTTCTTCAAAATTTATAGAGGACTGTGACAAGGCTTCGCCCTCTCACCTTTACTATTCTTGTTGGTGGTGGAAAGTCTCAGTAGAATTTTGAAAAAAGGCATGTACATGTGGGGAATTCAAGGGTATCCAGGTTGAAAAAGGTACCATCATCACTCATTTTTTTTTGGATGATGTTTTAATTATTACCTATGGTTCTATTGAAGAGTGGCTTTCCCTATAAGATCTTCTAACAAGATTCTATCAAGCCTCGGGTATGGAAATCAATTGTTAAAAACCATGTTTCCTCTCTCATAATTTAAATGATGATATTGTTGGAGTTACTTAACACACACATAGGATTTATTTTTCCTAAGGTTTTTCCTATGTTTATTAGTATTTATCTAGTATCCTAAAGTTTAGGGAGAATATTCCTCTAGGAAAATATTCTCTTCGGTTTTCACTTCAGTTTGACTAGTTGAGTGGAGTCTAGATGTTACATTGGTTTTGTCACCATGAAAAATTGGGATCATCACTAACTAATGCACATTGTCCTTGGGATCGTCACTAGACTAGCGCATTACCCTTGATTCCATAATCTCCTCCTCACTTCACTATGTTTCAGTCAGTTAACTGAAGATTGGTATGCTAGTTAACTCAGCTAGTTGGCAATTCACTCTCGTAACTGCCCGAGAGACTAGACTAGGTGGAAGTTCACTCCCATAACTCCTGGTGTGTTTCCATATCACCCTATAATACCACTATGGTACATTGGCTTCACCTCTAGTGTGCATTGGTTTAGCTATACAAAGTATATCATGTGTAAATTATTTATTGTTCATACGGTTAATGAGAATTCTTCCATTCTTTCTCTCTTGCTTCTTATTTCTCAATTTCTCTCTGCAAAAGTGTGTGGTATTTTATAGATAGATATATTCTATGCCGTTTCAACACATTTACATGCTATCAAAGCCAACATACTCCTAAGCAAAGATACACCAAATTATTTTTGTAGGTACCAAAGATTGAAGACAACGGAAAAATAGAATTCCCAAAAGAATTCATTCTTACACCTTACAAATTATTTGAATGGAAGGAGAAGATGGTCATGCATCTTCAAAGAATAGTATTGTACAGGTTAACAATGAATACATAGACAAAACCAACATCAGCCATAGAAAAATCCAAGTATCTAAATCAAATGGATGAAGCATTCCGAACAATTTGTAGTCTCATTTTTCCCGATATCCTTTTTCACATATCTTCCTGTAAAACACCCAATGAAGCCTGGACCACCATGGAAGGGATATTTGAAAAAATATATGAGATGAGGAGACACATTCTCAAGGTGTAATTGCTCACATTGGATCCAAAAAGATTCGACAATCTCCAAGATTTATTTACAAAATACAAGGATTTACTGTCACAACTCAAAGATTGTGGGGTTGATAAATCTAAGGAGGAGAAATAAATGTTTCTCACCATTCTCTCCAAACTTGGTCCTGAATTATCCATGTTCATATCCACATTTGTTTCAGTCAAATTTACCTCTGGAGCCACCTAGAAGATTCCTTCTCTTGAGGAATTTATTGAATCCCTAACACAAGAACAAACCAAGCCCATCAACAAGGGAAAAATCAAAGGTCTAAAGGTGCATGCACTTACTATGCAAGATGGAATCCATCAATATTACAAATCTAAAGATAAAGAGAAAAGGAAATCTCATGCAAATTCAAAGAAGGAAGGGTAGTCAAAACCCTTCACCGATGCCTCCAGATCCAAAGGTGGAAAGGGAAGAAAAGGGCATAAATGCACATACTGCCATAAAGGATTCCATCCAAAATCTGCATGCATGCATAAAAAAATAGATCTAATGACTCAAATACTTCAATAAAACAAACTTGGATATCGCATCCCCGAGGGTGCCAAGAAGAAGAAGCCTGAAGATCAGAATCTGAAGAAAGGCAATTATAACCATGCCTTGATTTCCATCAACTCCTCTCTCAATGCATGGATCCTATATTCAGCAACATCACATCACATGGATGCCACAAAAGAAGACTATTATTCATTGGATGCATGAAAATTTCCTCCTATTCTGATGGGGAAAAACTCTCTAGTCAAGGTCACTGACAAAGGAAGGATTGAAATCACCAATGGAAGCTTCGAGAATGTGTTGCACATTCCCAAAATTTATGTCAAACTTCTCTCTGTGTATCAGATGACGAATTCTAGAACCAAAAAGAAATTCATTTTCACACCTAATGCAGTGTACATCTATAACATGTAAACCAATTCCAGGGTTGCTACCGGTTAGGTAAATCATCAATCTAGATTGTATACATTTTCTGAATTTATTGAACCAGATTCATCTTTACTGCTTACCCATGCTAATGAAAGCAGTAGGATATGGCACGAAAGGTTCATGCATTTGAATTTTAGAAACATGCAACAACTTATAAAGAAAAGATTGGTTGATGGTCTACCAGACATTGATTTCTCCAAAGGAATATGTGAGGGACATTTTCTTGGAAAACAACCTCAAGATAAATTCGACAAAGGAAAGACTCAAATAGCTTCCTATCCTTTACATATGATCCATAGTGACCTCATGGGACCTTTTCCAAATCCATAAATCATAAAAGCGAGGTATGTTATTGTTTTTTTTGATGATTTCTTACGTTTCACATGGATTTAATTTCTCGGGAAAAAATCAGAGGTCTTTCAACACCTAAAAGATTTCAAAGCCCCGGTTGAGACACAATTAGGAAAGAAAATCAAATTCCTATGAATTGATAATGAGGGATAGTATGTCAATCATGAGATCCAAAATATTTTTCATGAGGCAGGGCTTCAGTTGCATCACACAGTTCCTTATACTCCACAGCAAAATGGAGTTTTTGAGCAGAAAAACATATCTCTAAAAGAGATGACATCTTGCATGCTACATGCAAAGTCACTTCCATAGAGATTATGGGCTGAAGAACTTAACTGTGAAACCTACATCCAAAACATATCTCCCAATAGATCTGTCAAGGATAAGACCCCCCTACGAGGCTTGGAGTAGCCTCAAATCAGAAGTGACCCACTTTCCTCTTTTCGGTTCACACGCATGGGCCCAGATTCCCTCTGGAAAGAGGAAGGCACTTGATCCACAGAGCACATAGTTTATATTTTTTGGATACCCTAAGGGTGTGAAGGGATACAAACTTATTGATCTTTCCTCGGACTGGCTCATCATTGAGCGAAGTGTCCAATTCCAGGAAAGTGTCTCACATGTACCTCAACAGCCGCATGCAGGCACCTTCATTCTTCCACCTATCTAAAATGATGAGCATGAACATGTTGACTCTTTTTCAGACAAGAGTTCCAATTTAGAGGATTCTGATGATCCAAAGACAGAGTCAGTACAGTCAGTTGCATATTCAGTGCATCCAAATGAAGATGCAAAGCCAGAGAAGCGGCCCAAGTGGGCCCATACTACTTTTTAGGATGAAGGGGATCTTGTTGGTGATCCAACCAACACTAGGAGGACTCGATATGATTTCAAGGAGCCTGCTATTGCACTCACTGACACTAAACCATTTCCCTCCAAACATATTTTCTTGGTTCAGTCTTCAGATCAATAGTCTTATGGTGAGGCTGATGTAAATCCCTTTTGGGAATCTTCCATGTAGGAGCAGTACAACTCCCTGCTCAAGAACCAGACTTGGGATCTGGTTCCCCTTCCTTCAGGAAAGAAAATTTTCAGGTGCAGATGGGTCTACAGGACCAAGAGCACATTGGATGGACATATTAGCAGATACAAAGCCAGGATAGTTTCCAAAGGATTTTGGCAGGTGCATGGCATTTACTATGATGAGACCTTCAATCCAGTAGAGAAGACGAATTCCATACATTTGGCACTTTACATTGTGACAACCAAGGGATGGGAAGTCCATCAGATGAATGTGAAGAATGCATTTCTTCATGGTGATCTCTTTGTGGATATCTATATGGAGAAGCCCCATGGATTTATGCAAGATTCCTCTTTGGTATTTCGACTAAAGAAATATCTTTATGGCCTCAAGACGTCTCTAAGGGCATGGTATGCCAAGATTGAATCCTACCTATTGTCATAGAACTTTGTACGTTGTAAATCAGACCTGAATGTCTACATGCTCATGACGACTGACTCACTTCTACTCTTAGTTCTGTATGTTGATGATTTACTGATCATAGGTTTCTCGACTTCAACGATTGCTACAATCAAGATAATTCTACATGACAAGTTATTGATGATGGACATGGGTCCACTACAATTCTTCCTTGGAATTGAGATCAGTCAGGATGCATAAGGCATCAAACTGTCTCAGACAAAGTATGCACGAGATATCCTTGAGAGATTTCACATGACAGACTGCAAGTCTACTCTGACTCCTTTCCTATCAGGACTCAAACTTGAGGTTGGTGGGGACACTCCACTGGTTGACAACACACTGTACATAAAACTAGTGGGGAGCTTGTTTTATCTCACACACTCCAGACCAGACCTCTCCTATGTAGTTGATGTAGTTTCCAGGTTCATGCAAGAGTTGCATGAGCTACATTGGAAGGTTGCAAAGTGTATCCTTCGATAAGTATAGGGAACCATAAACTTTGGGATTCATTATGAAATAGACTCTACATTAGATCTCATCGGGTTCACTGATTATGATTGGGTTGGTGATAACACTGATCAGAAGTCCACATATGGTTACTCACTCAGTCTTGGTTTCAGGCCTATCTATTGGTCAAGCAAGAAGCAGGCTTCTATTGTTGTATATTTAACAGAGGCATAGTACATAGGGGTAGTTAACATAACCATTTAGGATATGTGGCTACAACATTTTTCTCACTAAGTTGGACATTTAGTTTCATCGACTGATCGTCATCTGGTGTGAACACTAGAGAAATTTGAAGTTCTGCAGAGATCCAGTTGAAAGGTAATGGATGAAGCACATAGAGATCCAAATGCACTACATTAGGGACTTAGTACATGAGGAGATCATCGACCTACAATTATATCCTTCAACAGAACAAATGACAGGCATCTTCACCAAGACCTTCACTAAGAAGAAGTTCCATTCTCTGCGAATTCGTCTTGGAGTGAAGGACACAATTGCCTAGTGACTATTAGTTCTTCTTTTTACATACATTGTACCTTTAGTGGGGGGTTTTCCCATGAGGTTTTCCCTCATTCCTCACTTTATTTCAGTGTATTTTTTATATTTGGGAACCTAACAAGGCCTCATTATCGGGACCCATTCTTTATTTTCACCATAGTGATGTTCAGGGGGGGTGTTGGAGTTACTTCACACACACCTAAGATTTATTTTTCCTAATGTTTTTCCTATGTTTATTATTCTTTATCCACTCTACTAAAGTTTAGGGAGAATATTCCTCTAGGAGAATATTCTCTTCAGTTTTCACTTCAGTTTGACTAGTTGAGTGGAGTCTAGATGCTACATTGGTTTTGTCACCATGCAACATTGGGATCATCACTAGCTAATGCGCATTGTCCTTGGGATCATCACCAAACTAGCTCATTACCCTTGATTCCGTAATCTCCTCCTCACTTCACTCTGTTTCAATCAGTTAACTAAATACTGGTAGACTAGTTAACTTAGCTAGGTGGCATTTCACTCTTGTAATTGCTCGAGAGACTAGACTAGGTGGTAGTTCACTCCTATAATTGTTGGCTTGTGTCCAAATCACTCTAGACAAACACTATGGTGCATTGGATTCACCTCCAGTGCGCATTGGTTGAGTTATATAGAGTATATCATGTGTAAATTTTTTATTATTCATACGGTTAATGATAATTCTTCCATTATTTATCTCTTGCTTCTTCTTTCTCAATTTCTCTCTACAAATGTGTGTGTTATTTTCTATCTATATCTATTCTGGGCAGGTTAAACACATTTAAAAATAGAGTAGTAGAGATATTTGGGATGCTTGTTTCTCCTTTGGATCAAAGGATGAAATACCTTGGATTTTTTCTGAAACCGAATGATTATAGAGTAAATGATTGGCGTTGGCTACTCCAGAAAGTGGAGAAGAAGATTCGACATTGGATGAGTAGATGGCTCTACCTGGGTGGTAGACTAGTTCTAGTCAACTCTATTTTACAAAATATGTTGGTTTATTGGCTCTGTTTAGCAAAGGTGGCTTTGAATATTATTGATAACATCAGTCAAATATTCTCTAGATTCCTATGGAAAGGTGCTAAAAAACCCATTGAGTTTCATTTATCCATTTGGGATTCGATTACAAGGCCAAAGGATTTGGGAGGATGGGGAATTCAGAAATTGAACGGGTTTGAAAAAGCACTAGATGAAAAGTCCCTTTGTGGGGGGTTGTTTTGAATCTATCCATGGAGAAAATTTTTGATCAAAAAGTACTTGAAAGGTGTTGAGGTTGTATTTTGGTTGCACACTAATAATAACAAGTTTCCTGTTGCTTCTAAATTTTGGAAGAATTTTATGGGTTCTTTGCATCTAATGAATAGGTGGCTAGCATGGTTAGTTGGGAATGGTACTAGGGTTAATATTGGACAAGACCCTTTCATATGTTGTTATCACATGTATAAACTGCCAGATGCTCTGGTTCGACATTTGAATGACCTACATGTATACTCCTTGGCACATATCACATACACATCTTCTTTAAATTCTTCTAATACACAAGATTGGATTTCAGCAGTGGATCTTGGATTGGAGGGTGAGTTGGCTATTGAATGGTCTATATATCTAGAAATGTTAATAAATAGTGGCGTTACTATTAAAAGTGATACAGACCTCTTAGTCTAGACATGGAATAATTCATTGGGAATAGTGACTACCAAATTAGCTTATGATGCTCTTACAACTTAGGATGTGGTGGAGGATCTAGTTTGGTGGTACCAAGCATTGTGGAAAGTTAAGCTTCCATACAAGTTAATTCTCTTTATGTGGCTCTTCTTAAAGGATTGTGTCCTCACTGGGGTAAATTACAAACTCAAGGGGGGTATAGGTCCCTATGTTTGCACTCTCTGCTTGAACGAAGAAGATTATAAAATGCATTTGTTTTTTCAGTGTTCAATTTCACAATCTATTTGGGAAAATGTCTATAATAAAATAAAATTAGAGGGATCTTGGAACATGCCTACTTTAGAAAGAAATCTTCATAGCTATTTTATTTCATCTCCTAGACACAAGGTAGTTCCATTTATTTTTCTCTAAGGAATTTTGCATTATAGGAGCAAAATCTTGTTTGAGGATTGGGCTAGGAATGATGTGGCCACCACCTCAAGAATAGTGTTGGCTATCAAGAATTTTACCATTCCAAAGAAAGGTGAATGCATTGATTTCATTTTGAACCCAATTTATTTTGATAATAATCCTATTGGGTTCTTTTATGGTGTTGCAGAAAGAGGCATTTGTGGTGTAGGAATTGTATTGAAGTTCAAAACCAAACATTTCTTCAAACAACATTTTGTTGTTGGTGTTGGCACTAATACTAAGGTAAAACTTCTTGGATTATGGGCCCTCCTCTCTATTGAAAATGGATGCCACATTGAATATTTAATGGTGGTTGGTGACTCGAGGGTTTTGATAGACTGGTTGGACGGGAAGTCTCAACTGGAAGCACTCAACTTAAGGCCATGGAAGGTGAAGATTCAGGAACTAAAAATTCAATTCAGATGGTTGAAGAGTCTACATGTCCATAAACAGTTCAATTCAATGATAGACTACCTTTCAAAACTAGCACTCGAGAAGAACCCCGGGTGGCTCCATTTCGAGGAGGTCTACAAGGATTCTCTGATAATCTATGGTCAATTTTATATCTTCTAAGTCTAAGGAGAGTGTGTTTCTTTTGTTTTTGTCAAGAACATTGTCACTGTTTTGTAAATTTATGAAAAAATCATCTTTTGTAAGGTTTATTATCAATGAGGACAATATTAGAGACTTATAATTATGTGGTATGTCACAAAATAGTATGAATAACATAGCTCTTTTTGGATTGTCTCAAAGCATAAATAGACTTATATGTATTTTGGGAAGTTTCCTTTGATTCAATATTGAATAACAATGAAATTGTTTTTTTCAAGATATGTCAAGGACAAGACCCCCCTACGAGGCTTGGAGCAGCCTGAAACCGAAAGTGACCCACTTTCCTCTTTTTGGTTCACGTGCATGGGCCTAGATTCCCTCTGAAAAGAGGAAGGCACTTGATCCACAGAGCACAAAGTTTAGCTTTGTTGTATACCTCGAGGGTGTGAAGGGATACAAACGTATTGATCTTTCCTCAGATTGGCTCATCATTGAGCGAAGTGTCCAATTCCAGGAAAGTGTCTCACATGTACCTCAACAGCCGCATGCAGGAACCTTCATTCTTCCACCTATCTGAGATGATGAGCATGAACATGTCGACTCTTCTTCAGACAAGAGTTCTAATTTAGAGGATTCAGATGATCCAGAGATAGAGTCAGTATAGTCAGATGCATATTTAGTGCATCCAAATGCAGATGCAGAGTGAAAAAAGAGGCCCAAGAGGGCCCATACTACTCTTCAAGATGAAGGGGATATTTTTGGTGATCCAACCAACACTAGGAGGACTCTATATGATTTCGAGGAGCCTCCTATTGCACTCACTGCCGCTAAACCATTTTTCTCCAAGCATCTTCTCTTGGTTCAGTCTTCAGATCCATAGTCTTATGGCGAGGCTGCTGGAAATCCCTTTTGGGAATCTTCCATGCAGGATGAGTACAACTCCCTCCTCGAGAACCAGACTTGGGATCTGGTTCCCCTTCCTTCCGGAAGGAAAATTTTTAGGTGCAAATGGGTCTACAAGACCAAAAGCACAGTGGATGGACATATTAGTAGATACAAAACCAGGATGGTTTCCAAAGAATTTTAGTAGGTGCATGGCATTGACTATGATGAGACCTTCAATCCAGTAGTGAAGACAAATTCCATACGTTTGGCACTTTACATTGTGACAACCAAGGGATGGGAATTCCATCATATGGTTGTGAAGAATGCATTTCTTCACGGTGATCTCTTTGAGGAGATCTATATGGAGAAACCCCATGGATTTATGTAGGATTCCTCTTTGGTATTTCGACGAAAGAAATATCTTTATGGCCTCAAGACGGCTCTGAGGGCATGGTATGACAAGATGGACTCCTACTTGTTATCACAAAACTTTGTACATTGTAAATCAGACCTGAAGGTCTACATGCTCAGGACGACTCACTCACTTCTACTCTTAGTTCTATACATTGATGATTTACTGATCACTGGTTTCTCGACTTCAGCGATTGCTACAATCAAGAGGATTCTACATGACAAGTTATTGATGATGGACATGGGTTCTCTACAATTCTTCCTTGGAATTGAGATCAGTCAGGATGCATCAGGCATCAAACTGTCTCAGATGAAGTATGCACGAGATATCCTTGAGAGATTTCACATGATAGACTGCAAGTCTGCTCCGACTCCTTTCCTATCAAGACTCAAACTTGAGGTTGGTGGGGACACTCCACTGGTTGACAACACACTGTACATAAAAATAGTGGGGAGGTTTTTGTATCTCACACACTCCAGACCAGACCTCTCCTATGTAGTTGATGCAATTTCCAGGTTCATACAGGAGTTGCATGAGCTACATTGGAAGGTTGAAAAGTGTATCCTTCGATAAGTACAGGGAACCATCAACTTTGGGATTCATTCTACAATAGAATCTACATTAGATCTCATAGGGTTCACTGATTATGATTGGGCTGACGATAACACTGATAGCAAGTCCACATATGGTTACTCACTCAGTCTTGGTTTCAGGCCTATCTGTTGGTCAAGCAAGAAGCAGGCTGCTATTTCTCTATATTTAGCAGAGGCATAGTACAGAGGGGTAGTTAACATAACCATTCATGCTATGTGGCTACAACATTTTTCTCACTGAGTTGGACATTTATTTTCATTGACTGATCGTCATCTGGTGTGAACACCAGAGAAATTTGAAGTTATGAAGAGATCCAGTTCAAAGGCAATAGATGAAGCACATAGAGATCCAAATGCACTACATTCGGGACTTAGTACACGAGGGGATCATAGACCTACAATTCTGTCCTTCAACAAAAGAAAGGATAGGCATCTTCACCAAGACCTTCACTGAGCAGAAGTACCATTCTCTGCGAATTTGTCTTGGAGTGAAGGACACAATTGCCTAGCAACTATTATTTCTTCTTTTTACATACATTGTACCTTTAGTGAGGGGTTTTCCCATGAGGTTTTTCCTCATTCCTCACTTTATTTCAATGTATTTTTTGTATTTGAGTACCTAACATGGCCTCATTAACGGGACCCATTCTTTATTTTCACCTTAGTGATGTTCAGGGGGGGTGTTGGAGTTACTTCACACACACCTAGAATTTATTTTTCCTAAGTTTTTTCCTATGTTTATTAGTCTGTATTCAGTATACTAAATTTTAGGGAGAATATTCCTCTAGGAGAATATTCTCTTTAGTTTTCACTTCAGTTTCACTAGTTGAGTGGAGTCTAGATGCTGCATTGGTTTTGTCACCATGCAAAATTGGGATCATCACCAGCTAATGTACATTTTCCTTGGGATCATCACCAGGATAATGCATTACCCTTGATTCCGTAATCTCCTCCTCACATCACTTTGTTTCAGTCAATTAACTGAAGACTGGTAGATTAGTTAACTCAACTAGGTGGCATTTCACTCTCGTAACTGCCCAAGAGACTAGACTGGGTGGCAATTCACTCTTGTAATTGTTGGTTTGTGTCTAGATCACTATATGCCACCACTATGGTGCATTGGATTCACCTCTAGTGTGCATTGGATTCATCTTCATAGCTAGTTTATTTCATCTCCTAGACACAGGGTAGTTCCATTTATTTTTCTCTAATGAATTTGGCATTATAGGAACAAAATCTTGTTTGAGGATTGGGCTAGGAATGATGTGGCCACCACCTCAAGAATAGTGTTGGCTATCAAGAATTTTCCCATTCCAAAGAAAGGTGAATGCATTGATTTCATTTTGAACCTAGTTTATTTTGATAACAATCCTATTGGGTTCTTTTATGGTGCTGCACAAAGAGGCATTTGTGGTGTAGGAATTGTATTGAAGTCCCCATGAGGAGATTGAGGTTGCACATAAAGAGATAAAATAACTCCACAACACAAAATCGATTGTGCACACCTCATTGATCAACACAATGGATGAAGTCTACGTGCAAGACCCAAGCATATCCGCAGACACTTCGAACCTCCATGTGCCACGTAAACTTGGAAAAGTCAAAGAGAGATTCTAGTACTTTCAAGAATAGAACTTAGAGCTACGAGAAAAGTTGAAGTGCACTCCCCAAACATGGGAAGGGTGGTTGCAATAGAAAATTTATATTGAAGAAAAGGAACTAAAGCAGGGATAAGGTCATTTAGAAAATTTCTCAGGGTAGTCAACTATAGATTCAAGCTCTGGAAACACCTCTAGAATGCCCCTGAAATCAATACCATTGACAATTAGATCCATGCAACTGAAGCACAGATCAAGAAAAATAAGCAGACGCTACCCTCCTTGTCACTGGAAAAAATACAAGAGGCCATGATAGTAATTACCATCCAACTTCGGGAGACTGCATCTTCCTTCAATGAGCAACAAAATATTTTAGGCATCATGCTTGACACAGTGGACAAAGCCCCATTGCACTACTACAAAATTTCATATGTGTAAGCAAAGGAATCCCAAATCATACAACTGGGGGAGCAGATAAACCTACAATGGAGACGATAAAAATAGGTTATATGGAAGATTTTTTCAAAACGATAAAGGACCTGACATATGTTTTTGATGAGATGATGGCCAATTAAAATAATTCATCGTAGAGATCATCAATATGGTACCCCTTCCATTCATATATGTGGGAGAAGGCGAGCAAACTACATTTCATTATTGATAGCAGAATCTGAAAGAACATAACCTTAGCAGAGGTCATCAAGCAGTTATATTTTCTGACAACATCACACCCGCAACCATACAACATCGGGTGGCTTCACCAGGGATGATATCTAATGTCATCCAACAATGTTGTTTGTCCTATGACATGAATTCCTTCAAGGATGAGGCACAATGTGATGTTTCCCAATTGGAAGTATGTGATGTTGTTTTAGGATATCCATGTATGTGTAAGTGTCATGTTATTTATGATTCTCAATGTCATAGTGTCATTATTACTATGGGGGATAATCTCTACAGGGTACCATAGGTAGTTTCGACTAGTTTCATGTAAAAAAAATGTTGAAAAGTAATCTCTCATACCAGAAATTCTAGCCTCTTCATAATACAATCAGAAGGTGAAAAAAACACACTATGACCACTACAACCTCGACCCAAGAGCTTTCTATCTAGAAAAATTGGGTTGAGAAGATTGTAGAAGATCCCAAAGACATTCTTGTTTCATCTACACGGGTTCCTCCACACTTCCCAGTCAAGAAAAGATATAACAAAGCCCTTGATAGCTCTATTGGCCATAACCTTTTTCAGGTGTTCTTGGGGTTCCAACCATTAGGCCCCATTGAGATAGCTCCTCATGTTTCATCTTCCCCAACAGATTCCTTCCACACTCAAACCAAGGTATATCATGTAGCTATATTGGTTGGATAGATCCAACCCCTCCAACAATAGGTTCATGACATCCTTAAACAAGCTAAGCAAGACAACTTCTTCAAAAAGGCCAACGACTCACCAAAGTTCAAATTCATCAAAATATTCCTCATATTTTAGGGGAACTTGACACAATGGGGACCATTGCTTCATAAGGGGGGATGAAATATCCAGGTGGATATCGGTGGCCACCCACCTATTCCATTGGCTCAAAACACAATTTTCCACCTTGGAAGTGTTTCTACGTTTTTTCAGGTCCTAAACTTCTAGGGTTATTTTGAGGCCTTAAATGACATTTTTTTGATGTTTCAGGGCCTAAGTGAGAATGATAGGCTTTGGCTTGGGCCTAGTCAAAATGTGTACTCCTTCGCTAGACCTTTCCGACGAGGTATCGAGTACCCTAAATGGACATCATATGCAAAAGTTATGCCCTTGGGAATTTGATGTATCGACTACCCTCAATGAGCCCACAAAACTTTCATAATTTCATCTCCTAGGTTAGAGTTTTGGATGTATAGGGATTTATCATTAATTCTTTACATTAAAAATGCCTTTTGAGCCTCATTGTAATGACACATTCTTGCGAATGAGTGTAGTCATCACATATCTTCTCAGAGATAAGCTTCCACCATTCTAGAGAGTTCATTTCACTCTACATTTTTACAATTTCTACAACTTTCATTCATTAATAGAAATTGAGTATTATTATATCTATGTGTTTTTTACAATATCTCTATGTGTTTATTTGTAATATCTCCACCTTCATTTCATTCTTAGCATAATTTGAATCGTCACATCCTTGCATTACTACACTTATGCAACTCTACATTTCCAATAGTTTTGTATATGTGATTGTGACAAGCGACATAATTTGCAAAATATGTCACTAATTTATGGTAAATTGATTTTCTTCGATTTGAGAGGAAAGGCCACACATCTAGAAGCAGTGAAAAGGAAATGTATCACTTATCTGTAGACTAGTTGATGGTTTTTTATTATGGCTATTGTTATTCAAATGGTAGTTGATATATGTGTAAAAGACATTTTAGTGGATTGGCATCATGCTGTTGGATTTGGGGCAATCCCAGCTCTGTGATCTATTTATCTTTGGAAAATTTTCTAGTCAAAATAATTTTTACTTGGCCACTTCTTAGGTTGGACAAAAGGTTTTTCTATATACATATCTCCGCCATCCGCACAACTATGCCTCTCACGTAGTATAAAATTAGTCTTTTTTCCACACATGTACATAGAATTCATAGAATATGGTCTTCTGCATTCACTTGGCAGGAGTTCTAAATCAATACCCTTTGCTTCCAAATTTAACAAAATCAACTTCTGAAAAATGAAGATATCATCCAAATTACATCCCCTATCAAAATTTGTCATGCGGAGTTGTAGAATTTCACGACAATAACTGACATGAATTCTCTACATGAGCATTGGAAATACACAATACTAGTTGTGCTAGCGATATTCCTCTACCATTTTCAAGGTGTACAAGACATAGTTGCACCAAGTGTCACCATATGTTCATAGTTATACTTAGTCTACACAATATGGTCTATTTTTAACCCTTGTGCAGAGAAACCACACGGTTGATCCTCTCGCATTGCTACACTTCTGCACCTCCACATTTCCAATAGTTTCGTGATTTGAAAAGCGACGTAATTTGAAATATATGTCATTGATTTATGGTAAATTCATTTTCTTTTATTTAGAAGGAAATGCCACATGTTTAGAAGCAGTGCAAATAAAATGTGTTTCTCATCTTTAGACCACTCGATAGTTTTTTATTATGGTTATTTCAGTTCAAAAGGTAGCCGATATATGTGTAAAAGACATTTTAGCGGATTCACATCCTACTCTTGGCCTTGGGATAATCACAACTTTGCGATCTATTTATCTTTGGACAATTCTCTAGTAAAAACATTTTTGACATGCCCACTTTTGAGGTTGGATGTAAGGTTTTTCTATAGCCATATCTCTTCCCTCTACACAACTATGTCTCACATAGCAGAAAATTGGTCTGTTTTCAACACGTGCCAAGAATTCATAGAATCTAGCTTTCTCCATTCACTTGGAAGTAGTTATAATTTGCTTCCCTTTGCTTGCGAATCTGACAAAATCAATGTCTGAAAAATGATTGAGATATCATCCAATTTACATCCCCTAACACAATTCTCCATGTGAAGGTGCAAGACTGCACGATGATAATCGACATGAATTATTCTCCCAAGCATTGCAAATACATAGTGGTGGTTATGCCAAGGATATTCCTCTATGAGTGCCAAGGTGCATAAGACATTGTTGTAGTGAGTGTTGCCATATGTTCATAGAAAATTCCTTCCGAAAAACTGGAAAATGCCCATCTTTCTGAACTATGCCTGCTTATACTATAATCAACCTCCCGCCCCCCTCAAAAAAATAGATGGAACACTGTGCAAGGAACCAACTAAATAATCATGTTGACATGAATAAATGACACACCATCAACTAGAAGGATAGATCCGGATCGGGGTTGTCTAATTAACCCAAGCCGTTTGGTATGATCTATCTTGACGGGTTTAATGGCTCCGTTAGCCAACTAGGATCCTAAAACAAAAAAAAAGGAAATAAAGTACTCTAAAGCTGTAACTATAATACTATGTATATGAATCTAATTATTTACAGGTGTTTAAAACATAAATATGAATATGTGATTATGAACAGAGTATTTACAAATTGCAAGTTTTGGTGGATGTCTTGCGAAATCAATGTTTTTGTAATTGTTTACGAAGTAGATAAAGAAATCACATGTTTTTATATTTTCTGTTTTATAATTTAAAATATAAGAACTCAAAAAGATACTGATAAAACTTAATCTGAAAGAAGAACATAATAATAGCCACAACCAATTTAAACTGTCTTATTTCACTAATGAATAAACTAATAACAAAACTTTAATGTGAATAAAACTAGCTTGAGATTAGTCTCATACTGTGTTTATATCCCTATGCAATCTAGACTTCAAGATATCTTTCCTATGAGAAAAAATTGTAACAGGCTTGTGCTAACATCTCCAGAATAAACTCAAGGTGTTTTTGGGAGCAAAGATTTAAGAACAGAGTAATAAACATATAGATCCAATGACCTTTTAATGATGAATGTTTACAATAAAAGAAATTTTAATGTGAAGCATTCATTTGATACATCAACTTAAAATGAAGCATAAATCATGATATTAAAGTGAAATAACGATCACAGATATAATATATGAAACAACAAGTTAGGACAAAATTTAAAGCACTGAATAAAATGAAACATTATATGCTAATAAGGCTAAAGTTGTATAACATATTGATATTCCATAAAGTAAGAGACAAAACATAAATGATACAGTGTCACGTTGGTCTAAAGCCGAAATGTGAACAACTTGTCCATATAGTCTTGGAAATTACATATCCATAATGTGTTCCAATCAAAGATGCCTTCACTAGCAAAAGTGAATAGTGTTTAAAGTAATCCTGGATCCAAATAATGATATCTCACTGGATAGAGTTGAATCTTCCAAAATCAAGTAATATTACAAAAATAGTGGATTGGAAACCACTCATAACAGAGTTGGTTTATTCAAAAATAAATCAAATTTTTTATAAAACATAAAGAAGGAGAAACTACTAATCATTTAGGCATATAATTGAAAATATTTCTTCCAAGTAATGAGCAACATGATCTCCCATTTCCTGAGAATAGCAAAACCAATTTTATATATTAGAAAAACAATTGCTAATCACTAATTATTATTATTAAAAGGACTGGCTACAGAATCGAAGATTCTATAGCCTGTCTTAATTTTAATAATTGAAATCAAATCTCAAATCTACTTATTTAGACTTAGATTACAGAAAACAATGAAATGAAAATAAAACGTTTTACCATTAAAAATTAGCTAGAGAGGGATCAATCAGTTCAGAGTTTATAATTTCTTTGACACTGGTCTTATTCTTAATGACTATGTTTCCAGATCTCTTGATTTGTTTCTTCTCCCTTTCTGCATGTGCCTTGAGATCAAGGTTTTCTTGCTTCAACAGATCGTTCTGAGTAGTCAAAGTTTTAATTTAGGCCTGTAAGAGAGGGACATCGGTATAGTAATGCTCTACCCAACAGAAGCAACTATCATAGGGTATCGAGGAGATGGCATATCGACACAAGACACAGTAGACCAAGGGTGCTTCAACCTTGCTTGTTGTTTTTTCTAAATCGTGGCTGATACCCGAAAACCCCTTTTTACCCTTAAGACATGGGTATAAATTGGTCACAAAATCATATGGTTCGACATGGGTGATGACCTCTTTCTTAGAACAATGCATTTTGGGATCTTCCCGTGCTAGGAAATCCTCTATCTCATGATCTGAAACCTCATCAATATCGATCGAATCGATCGAGCTCAAATGAGTATCCTTTTGGTTCCTTAATTTTCTATAGATTAGGCAACCGACCTTCTTATTCTTAAAACCCAAATTTGTGCACTGTTGTTTTGTTCCTTTACTGAGTTTCTTGACATTAGAATTAACATTAATGTTCAAACTGTCATCGTTCATAGGCAAACAAGGGTCATTTCCTTTCAATTCATTAGTCGCTTGTTCTGGAGATATTGAAGGCGAAAACCTACACGGTGATCCTTTATCTAGATGGGTTTTATCAATAAACTTTGTTCCATTAATTAAATTAACAAACTAGTTTTCAACCACTTGCTTGTCTAAGTTAGAGTTTGTTGTAGAATCAACCTGGGTGAAGCCATTTCTCATAAAAAAAGGTCTCCCAACTGTCACCTATGGTCAACAGATGATACATCAACAAGATTTTCACCAATCCATGGTGAAACAGGCTCGAATCGACACCTTGTCGCTTGTATCGTTTGGATATCTTATAAAGACTCATCAATAAGTAAAAGGGAATATATAAATCAAAACCTATGAAGTTCATGAGAAAACATATATGGTAGAGAAAAACCAATCCGTATTGACCTTCGCACGTAACAAATTATTTCAGAATTAACAACAAACTATGCCATCTAGGTTTTAACAGAGCGATAGGAATACCTTTGATGCAGTAAGTGGTTTTATGAGATGCCATAAATAGAGTCCACAAAAATTTTTCTATTCGGGTGTTTTTAAACCACCTCTCACCCTTTTATGGAATTCTTGTTGCTTTGCTCACAAATTCCTTGGTCAATTGTTACGGTATGTCTCCAATATTATCTCTTAAACCATCAAAGGTTTGTGCAAAGGCTTTTCCCACCTGAAGATCATAACCCTCGATTTTTTTGAGGAATACATCCCAGCCATGACTCTTTAGGTCATCGATAGCATCATCATGGGATAATAAGGCTTCACATCTGTTCAACTCTATGCAAACGACGGGTGCCATGACCACTGTAACAAGGATGCAACAGAGATTACTCGGAATAGTTTTAGGTTCCAATCGTGCGAGAAACATAAATAGGTATGAATGGAGAGTGGAAACATGGAAATAGCAGAGCCTGTGGGTTATCAAAACTCAGACAGTGAGAGAGAAAACTAGAGGATTCATTGTATTCCTTACCATCTCTCGCGATGAGTGCCAAAAACTACAAAGTGCAAAACCCAATGCAGATAATGAATAACTTCATTAATGTTTTGAGCCAGCAAGGTAAGGTGAAAATGTGAGTATAGTAGGTCTGTACTCATTGGCATAAATTTTTATATGACCATTAAACTTATGAAAATAATATCAAATAATTAACCAAAATTTTTCATGTACCAAAACAATTCGACAATGAACTATCGAACTATTGAATTCATAACAACCATATTAAAACCAAAAAAATAAAAAAATGGATCAATCAACCATTTCATGAGGTTTGCATTTTAATTACATATGGATGGTGTTTTAAAGGATATTTCTAAGGCACAAAATTATTAAACCAAACCAAGTTTTATGTTTAATTCATGCTCATAGTCATGAATTAAAAATAAAACAAACGAAAAATGCAAACAATAAAAATTCAATAAGGTAAGGTTTAATCCAACAATCATTTCAAAACTCAAAAATGTTTACAAATTTTAGTTGATGGAAAGTGTAATATCTTTCGATCTTGTTAAATTTGAGTTTATGAGATTATATTGTTATTGTGGATGTTGAAATCAATAATAATGACTATGAGTTTCTCCGCATAATTGTTGTAGCCAACCGGAATGGATAGTTAGATCGACACCATGGCATAGAAATCTTATTATATTTTTACATTGGCAGTCATGGAACGATTCTCACTGCCCTCTTTTCTTTCAATGGGGTAGCTGGGTGGGAGATTATCTGCGTGGGAGATTTTGTCGAGTACAGTAATCCTCTCATTGCTAGTCTCGGCAATAATCATCATTCGCCTCATCATCATAATTTTTATAAGAGGCGGAGGACAACTCCGCAATTTGTTGATTTACAACTGGAGTTGGCTTGCACATAGAGTTGTATTTGTTGTGATGTTAATTGCCATATCATCATGCCTCTTAATATGCTCTTCTCCCACCTCCCCATAAAGTTCGATAGAACTAGACATGGCACAATTATGTCGAAAAGTTACAATTATGGCAAATTGGTTGCGAAGGTGTACTTCTTGTTATTCTCATAATGTAAAAAAAATATAACTATGTAGTTTAAATGTTTTATGTTTCACGAACAAAAGTATTAAGGGTTTCATGAACTTGCTCATTAGAAACTATTGTAATGTAATGATTATTATGTATGGAAGTTTATTTTGAAAATATTGTATAATCAAACAATAAATATCATAATAGAACAATATAGACAAATTCAAGAGTAGATATTGTTTCTTCACACATGAGAACTTAATTCTATTGACTCATCTATTTAATCAATGTAATAACATCATTTTGGGTTTTTCAAAGTAGGGGTCGTTGGCGCTAACCTTCTGCATATCTATCTCGTTTGTCCTACATGGGGATTGCTTAGGTGGTGACTGGTTCCATTTTCTCACAATGACATGTCTCCACTATATCTGGGATGACCTATAGACTTCTTTACAATTGCCATAGATCTAGTTTAGGGGAGCTAGATGTGGCTAATAGGCCCGTGCTTGCACCCACTTAGGAGGAAAGATAGGATGGGCTTGTCAGGACTCATGGCAATAGTAGTAATGAATTTCACATGAATGACACGAGAAGATATAGGTACCATGCACACGGTTCACTTCCTGAGGCTAACAGAGAGATTTCATCTCATACCCGAGTGTTGAATGGTAGGGTTCCTGGGTTTAATGGTCATGGGGGGTCTAGGTCTTCTTCTTTCAGAGGTGGAGGTGTTGGGAGGAACATGTCCATAGGTGTCTCTGCAAGAAAAATCGACATGGAAAATGTTGGAAGGTCTACTAGGAGAGACCTAGCCTATGTTTGGGGAAAGATCTAGCATTGGACAGAGTTACTAGTGTGGCCTCTAAGGCAATGGTAGGAAAGTTATACTATATCAAGATGTGGAAGGCCCACATTTCCCTATTGGATTCAAGAATATTGAAAACCCTTAGTGGGTTATTTCCCAAGCTATAGTCTACTCTCAAATAATTGGCTTATCTTCCATTTCCTAGTGGAAGAAGACCTGCAAAAAATACTAGTTCATCCATGCATCTTGAGGCGAGGTGTCCTCATGATAAAACGTTGGCGATCAAGCTTCAAGCCTCTCATGGACACCTTCTCGAGTAGATTCTTATAGATTCTCCTTCATGATTTCTCGTTAGAAATTTGGTTGGTGCATATTTTCATAGACATTGAAAATTCGATTGGAAGATTTGTGTATTTTGAGGAGAAGTCCTTAAGGTGGAATAATAAGAGGCTAGCCTAGGTACTGGTAGAAATGGATCTGGAGCTGGGTTTTCCTACCGAGATCGAAATATCTTTGGGAGACTCCTCCTTTATGGATTCTCTGGACTATTGGCGAGAACCCTTTCATTGTCACTCTTGCTGGCAGATGGGTCACCTGAAAGATAAGCACCCCACTGAGAAGAATCCTTTGGATGTTTTGACCTGCGTGGAGGAATCTCCTAGGGTTTTAGGCCGTCATTCCATACTTGATCATGATGTTGTTACTTTCTAGCATGACTCTTTTCTAGGTAAGATGTCTACATTTTATCCTTCCTTTTTTAACACTCTATCTACAGATGACAAGAGATCCCTCATTTATCATGAAGATTGGCTTGTATATATTTTTGGGGGTTTTGGGACTTAGTAATAAATAAATTCAAGAAGGATCCCACAAGGAAGGGACTATGCTTAAAAGGGTTGGAAGCTCACGTTCAAGCCGGAATAGATTTCATCAACCAAGTCTCTCCTGTCGTTTGTTCGGTAGGGGTGGAAGTTCTTGGTTCCACTGTTGAGAACACGCTTCCCTCCCCCTAAACTCATTTGTTCATGGATAAGGGGCTCAATATTATTGGCCTTGGGGAAGAATCCACTGAACCACTATTGTCGGAAGCTGACCCATTACATAGGAATAATCATTGCTCCCTTGAGATAATGAAGGATTTAATAGGATTCATTGGACATGTCCCCACTTATAAAGAGGTCCTCTCAGTCACCCCTTTAATGGAATCTAACAAGTTACAATCTCCTCCTGGCCTTGTTGACAGAGCTAATGTCATAGTGCAAAAAACTCTAGGAAAAAGAGTTGCCAAAATTTGGAAAGGGGCAATAGATGGAGGTCTCGCACCTTTTATCCCTCCACTATCTGGTGAAATATCCCATCATTTTCCTTCCTCTTCCCATAAGGCCCTTAGAGAAATGAAGCCCTCTTTTGGGGTTGTTCCATGATTATTTTTCTCTCAATTTATGGGGGATTAGGGGCCCTAACTGATCGAGGTGGATATTGGTGGCCACCCACCTTTTCCGACTGGCTCAAAACAATTTTCTAGCAATTTTGGCAATTTACTATTTTTAGCAGGTTTTAACTTCCGGGGACATTTTGAGAGCCTAAATGAAGGTTTTTTGAGATCAACGTTCTCAATGATAGTTGAAGGAATTATTGATCCCCTAAAATGAATCTCCTCGACGATACCTTTCTAACGAGCTATCATATTCCTAAAACGAAGATCGTATACAAAAGTTACAACCCCAGGAAGTTGATGTACTAACTTACCCAAACAGGGCCCACATGACTTATGGTACTTCATCTCCTAGGGTTAGGTTTTTGGATGTATAGGGTTTTTGGAATTCCTTTTTATTGTAAAAATGCCTTCAGAGGCTCATTGTAATCATCTTCTTGCGAATGCGAGTAGTTGTCACATCTCTTCTCAGAGATAAGCTGCCACCATTCTAGCGAGTCTTTCACTCTGTATTTTTATAGTCTCTGTACATTTATTTCATTGATAGAAATCGTGTATTATTGTATCTCTGTGTTTATGGTTGCATCTCTGATATATTTATGTTATATTATTGAATATATGTGATATCTTTGTGCATTTCTTTATTATATCTCCGATCTCATTTCGTGCCGAAAATAATCTAGATCACTAACAAACTTTTATCCCTCAAACATCAGATCGCATATGTTCAACCTGATATTATCTTCCTTCAAGAAACCATGGAAGTTAGTGATAAGGAAATTAATTTCTCCTTAAATGTTGTCCTTTTTGGCAATGAGTAGCTATGGGTCCAAATGGTCATTGTAGGGGACTACTCACTAGATGGAACCCTAGAAGTGATGACCTACATGCTTTTGCCACCAATGAAAGTATCCTTCTTTAGGGTCGACTGAAAGATGTCACTAAGAAGGTCATAATACTAAATTTATATGGCACACATAATGATAGAGTGAACTTTTGGAAGCCCTTGCTGGATTATGGATTTCTTATAGAAGGTGGATTAATCATTAGTTGCGAATTGAACCTTACAATGACTTCAAGGGATGTATGGGGTGATCATGCTAGGTTGGATCCTGTTTCTACTTATTTTCCAAATATGTTCACATCTATTGGTTTGGTCGTTGTCCCTCCCCGCCCTAATATTGCTACTTGGCAGAATGGTAGGTTGGGTACTACAGGCCGTATTTCAAAATGACTAGATCATTTCCTCATAAATTTAGGGATGTTAGGGAGCTTGGGAAGATGCAGGTCATGGACTTTAAACTCAACACTCTCATATCATAATCCTATTTGTCCTCAAATTGATGAGTCCTTTGATCAGACCTTCTTTCTCCTCAAATTTAACAAGGCCTAGTTGAATGAACCATATCTCATCACTTTAGTCCGATCAAGCTGGAGTTCTATGGCTCACTTTAGTCCTTTTTCACATGTCTTCCTCTAAAAGCCCCAATGAAGCCTAGACCACCATGGAAGGGATCTTTGGAAAACAATATGAGATGAGGGGACACATTCTCAAGGCGTAATTTCTCACATTGGATCCAAAAAGATTCGACAATCTCCAAGATTTATTTACAAAATACAAGGATTTACTGTCGCAACTCAAAGCTTGCGGGATTGATAAATCTAAGGAGGAGAAAGAAATGGTTCTCACCATTCTCTCCAAACTTGGTCCCGAATTCTCTGTGTTCGTATCCACATTTATTTTAGTCAAATTACCTCTAGAGCCACCTAGAAGATTCCTTCTCTTGAGGAATTTATTGAATCCCCGACACAAGAGCAAACCAAGCTCATCAACATGGGAAAAATCAAAGGTCTAAAGGTGCATGCACTTACTGTGCAAGATGGAATCCATAAATATTAGAAATCTAAAGATAAATAAAAAATGAAAGTTCATGCAAATTCTAAGAAGGAAGGGTAGTCAAAACCCTTCACCGATGCCTCCAGATCCAAAGGTGGAAAGGGAAGAAAAGGGCATAAATGCACATACTGCCATAAAGGATTCCATCTAGAATCTGCATGCATGCATAAAAAAATAGATCTAATGACTCAAATACTTCAATAAAACAAACTTGGATATCGCATCCCCGAGGGTGCCAAGAAGAAGAAGCCAGAAGATTAGAATTTGAAGAAAGGCAATTCTAGCCATGCGTTGATTTCCATCAACTCCTCTCTCAATGCTTGTATCGTAGATTCAGGAGCATCACATCACATGGATGCCACAAAAGAGGTCTATTATTCATTGTATGCATGAAAATTTCCTCCTATTCTGATGGGGGAAAACTCTCCATTCAAGGTCACCGACAAAGGAAGGATTGAACTCACCAACGAAAGCTTCGAGAATGTGTTGCACATTCCAAAAATTTATGTCAAGCTTCTCTCTGTGTATCAGATGAAGAATTCCAGAACCAAAAAGAAATTCATTTTCACACCTAATGCAGTGGACATCTATGACATGTATACCAATTCCAGGGTTGCTACCAGTGAGGTAAATCATTAATCTAGATTGTATACATTTTTTGAATTTATTGAACCAGATTCTTCTTTACTACTTACCCATGCTGATGAAAGCAGTAGGAAATGGCACGAAAGGTTCATGCATTTGAATTTCAGAAACATGCAAAAAGTTAGCAAGCAAAGATTGGTTGATGGTCTATCAGACATCAATTTCTCCAAAGGAATCTGTGAGGGACTTGTTCTTGGAAAACACCCTCAAGATAAATTCAACAAAGGAAACACTCAAACAACTTCCTCTCCTTTAGATATGATCAATAGTGACCAAAAAAGCAAGGTATGTTATTGTTTTTGTTGATGATTTCTCACGTTTCACATGGATTTAATTTCTTGGGAACAAATCAGAGGTTTTTCAACACCTAAAATATTTCAAAGCCCTGGTTGAGACATAGTTAGGAAAGAAAATCAAATTCCTATGAACTGATAACGAGGGAGAGTATGTCAATCATGAGATCCAAAATATTTTCCATGAGTCAGGGCTTCAGTTGCAGCACACAGTTTGTTATACTCCGCAACAAAATGGAGTTTTTGAGCAGAAAAATAGATCTCTAAAGGAGATGGCATATTCCATGCTACATGCAAAGTCACTTCCATAGAGATTATGGGCCAAAGAACTTAATTGTGAAACATACATCCAAAACATATCTCCCCATAGATATGTCAAGGATAAGACCCCCCTACGAGTCTTGGAGCAGCCTCAACCAGAAGTGACCCACTTTCCTCTTTTCGGTTCACGTGCATGGGCCTAGATTCCCTCTGAAAAGAGGAAGGCACTTGATCCACAGAGCACAGAGTTTATCTTTGTTGGATACCCCGAGGGTGTGAAGGGATACAAACTTATTGATCTTTCCTCGAACTGGCTCATCATTGAGCGAAGTGTCCAATTCCATGAAAGTGTCTCACATGTACCTCAACAGCTGCATGTAGACACCTTCATTGTTCCACCTGTCTGAGATGATGAGCATGAACATGTCGACTCTTCTTTATATAAGAGTTCTAATTTAGAGGATTATGATGATCCATAGAAAGAGTCAGTACAGTCAGATACATATTCAATGCATCCAAATGCATATGCAGAGCCAGAGAAGAGGTCCAAGTGAGGCCATACTACTCTTCAGGAGGAAGGGGATCTTGTTGGTGATCCAACCAACACTAGGAGGATTCATTATGATTTCGAGGAGCCTCCTATTGCACTCACTGCCACTATACCATTTCCCTCCAAGAATATTTTCTTGGTTCAGTCTTCAGATCCATAGTCTTATGGCAAGGCTTCTGAAAATCCCTTTTGGGAATCTTCCATGCAGGAAGAGTACAAATCCCTCCTCGAGAACCAGACTTGGGATCTGGTTCCCCTTCCTTCAGGAAGGAAACTTGTCAGGTGCAGATGGGTTTATAGGACCAAGAGCACAATGGATGGACGTATTAGCAAATACAAAGCTAGAATAGTTTCCAAAGTATTTCAGCAGGTGCATGGCGTTGACTATGATGAGACCTTCAATCCGGTAGCGAAGATGAATTCCATACGTTTGGCACTTTACATTGTGACAACCAAGGGATGGGAGGTCCATCATATGGATGTGAAGAATGCATTTCTTCATGGTGATCTCTTTGAGGAGATCTATATGGAGCAGCCCGATGGATTTATGTAGGATTCCTCTTTGGTATTTCGACTAAAGAAATATCTTTATGGCCTCAAGATGGCTCCGAGGGCATGGTATGCCAAGATGGACTCCTACCTGTTGTCACAGAAATTTGTACGTTGTAAATCAGACCTAAATGTCTACATGCTTAGGATGACTGACTCACTTCTACTCTTAGTTCTGTACGTTGATGATTTACTGATCACTGGTTTCTCGACTTCAGCGATTTCTACAATCAAGAGGATTCTACATGACAAGTTATTGATGATGGACATGGGTCCACTACAATTCTTCCTTGGAATTGAGATCAGTCAGGATGCATTAGGCATAAAACTATCTCAGACGAAGTATGCATGAGATATCCTTGAGAGATTTCACATGATAGACTGCAAGTCTGCTCTGACTCCTTTCCTATCAGGACTCAAACTTGAGGTTGGTGGGGACTCTCCACTAGTTGAAAACACACTGTACAAAAAACTAGTGGGGAGCTTGTTGTATCTCACACACTCTAGACCAGACCTCTCCTATGTAGTTGATGTAATGTCCATGTTCATGCAGAAGTTGCATGAGCTACATTGGAAGGTTGCAAAGTGTATCTTTCAATAAGTACAGGGAACCATCACCTTTGGGATTCATTATGCAACAGAATATACATTAGATCTCATCGGGTTCACTGATTATGATTGGGCTGGCGATAACACTGATCACAAGTCCACATATGGTTACTCACTCAATCTTGGTTTCGGGCCTATCTATTGGTCAAGCAAGAAGCAGGTTGCTATTGCTCTATATTTAGCAGAGGCATAGTATAGAGGGGTAGTTAACATAACCATTCAGGCTCTGTGGCTACAACATTTTTCTCATTGAGTGGACATTCAATTTCATCGATTGATCGTCATCTAGTGTGAACACCAGAGAAATTTGAAGTTCTGTAGAGATCTAGTTCAAAGGCAATAGATGAAGCACATAGAGATCCAAATGAACTACATTAGAGAGTTAGTACACGAGGGGATCATCGACCTACAATTATGTCCTTCAACAGAACAAACGTCAAGCATCTTCAACAAGACCTTCACTGAGCAGAAGTTCCATTCTCTGCGAATTCATCTTGGAGTGAAGGACACAATTGCGTAGCAACTATTAGTTCTTGTTTTTAGATACATTGTACCTTTAGTGGGGGGTTTTCCCATGAGGTTTTCCCTCATTCCTCACTTTATTTCAGTGTACTTTTTGTATTTGGTTACCTAACATGGCCTCATTATCGAGACCGATTCTTTATTTTCACCATAGTGATGTTTAGGGGGAGTGTTGGAGTTACTTCACACACACCTAGGATTTATTTTTACTAAGGTTTTTCCTATGTTTATTAGTCTTTATCCAGTCTACTAAAGTTTAGGGAGAATATTCTCTTCAGTTTTCACTTCAGTTTGACTAGTTGAGTGGAGTCTAGATGTTGCATTGGTTTTGTCACCATTTAACATTGGGATCATCACCAGCTAATGCCCATTGTCCTTGGGATCATCACTAGACTAGCGCATTACCCCTGATTCCGTAATCTCCGCCTCACTTCACTCCGTTTCAGTCAGTTAACTGAAGACTGGTAGACTAGTTAACTCAGGTAGGTGGCATTTCACTCTCGTAACTCCCCGAGAGACTAGACTAGGTCGTAGTTCACTTCTGTAATTGTTGGTTTGTGTCCAAATCACTCTATACCACCACTATGGTGCATTGGATTCACCTCCAGTGTGCATTTCTTGAGTTATATAGAGTATATCATGCATAAATTATTTATTATTCATATGGTTAATGATAATTCTTCCATTATTTATCTCTTGCTTCTTCTTTCTCAATTTCTCTCTGCAAATGTGTGTGGTATTTTCTATCTATATCCATTCTGTGCAGGTTAAACACATTTAAAAATAGAGAAGTAGAGATATTTGGGATGCTTGTTTCTCCTTTGGATCAAAGGATGAAATACCTTGGATTTTTTCTGAAAGCTAATGATTATAGAGTAAACGATTGACATTGGCTACTCCAGAAAGTGGAGAAGAAGATTAGACATTGGACGAGTAGATGGCTCTCCCTGGGTGGTAGACTGGTTCTAGTCAAATCTATTTTACAAAATATGTTGGTTTATTGGATCTATTTAGCAAAGGTGGCTTTGAATATTATTGATAACATCAATCAAATATTCTCTAGATTCCTATGGAAAGGTGCTAAAAAACCCATTGGGTTTCATTTAGCCATTTGGGATTTGATTACAAGGCCAAAGGATTTGGGAGGATGGGGAATTTAGAACTTGAACGGGTTTGAAAAATCACTGGATGCAAAGTCCCTTTGTGGGGGGTTGTTTGGACTCTATCCATGGAGCAAGGTTTTGATAAAAAAGTACTTGAAAGGTGTTGAGGTTGTATTTTGGTTGCGCACTGATAATAACAAGTTTCATGTTGCTTCTAAATTTTGGAAGAATTTTATGGGTTCTTTGCATCTAGTGAATAGGTGGTTGGCATGGTCAGTTGGGAATGGGACTAGGGTTCATATTGGACAAGACCCTTTCATATGTTGTTATCACATGTACAAAATGCCAGATACTCTAGTTCAACTTTTGAATGACCTACATGTATACTCCTTGGCACATATCACATACACATCTTCTTTAAATTCTTCTCATACAAAAGATTGGCTTTCAGCAGTGGACCTTTGATTGGAGGGTGAGTTGGCTATTGAATGGTCTATATATCTAGAAATGTTAATAAATAGTGGTTTTACTATTAAAAGTGATGCAGACCTCTTAGTATAGACATGGAATAATTCATTGGGAACAGTGACTACCAAATTAGCGTATGATGCTCTTACAACTCAGGCTTTGGTGGAGGATCCAGTTTGGTGGTACCAAGCATTGTGGAAAGTTAAGCTTCCATACAAGTTAATTCTCTTTATGTGGATCTTCTTAAAGGACCGTGTCCTCACTGGGGTAAATTACAAGCTCAAGGGGGGTATAGTTCCCTATGCTTGCACTCTCTGCTTGAACGAAGAAGAGTATACAATGCATTCATTTTTTAAGTGTTCCATTTCACAATCTATCTAGGAAAATGTCTATAATAAAATAAAATTAGAGGGACCTTGGAACATGCCTACTTTAGAAAGAAATATTCATAGCTGGTCTATTTCATCTCCTAGACACAAGGTAGTTCCATTTATTTTTCTCTAAGGAATTTGGCATTATAGGAACAAAATATTGTTTGAGGATTGGGCTAGGAATGATGTGGACACCACCTCAAGAATAGTGTTGGCTATCAAGAATTTTCCCATTCGAAAGAAAGGTGAATGCATTGATTTCATTTTGAACCCAATTTATTTTGATAATAATCCTACTGGGTTCTTTTATGGTGCTGCAGAAAGAGGCATTTGTGGTGTAGGAATTGTATTGAAGTTCAAAACCAAACATTTCTTCAAAGAACATTTTGTTGTTGGTGTTGGCACTAATGCTAAGGAAAAACTTCTTGGATTATGGGCCTTCCTCTCTATTGAAAATGGATGCCAAATTGAATATTTAATGGTGGTTGGTGACTCGAGGGTTGTCATAGACTAGCTGGATGGGAAGTCTCAACTGGTAGAACTCAACTTAAGGCCATGGAAGGTGAAGATTCAAGAACTAAAAATTCAATTCAGATGGTTGAAGGGTCTACATGTCCATAGACAGTTCAATTCAATGGCAGACTACCTTTCAAAACTAGCACTGGAGAAGAATCCTAGGTGGCTCCATTTCGAGGAGGTCTACAAGGATTCTCTGATAATCTATGGTCAATTTTATATCTTCTAAGTCTAAGGACAATGTGTTTCTTTTGTTTTTGTCAAGAACATTGTCACAGTTTTGTAAATTTATGAAAAAATCATCTTTTGTAAGGTTTATTATCAATGAGGACATTATTAGAGACTTATAATAATGTGGTATGTCACAAAATAGTATGAAGGACATAGTTCTTTTTAGATTGTCTCGAAGCATAATTAGACTTATCTGTATTTTGGGAAGTTTGCTTTGATTCAATATTGAATAACAATGAAATTGTTTTTTCCAAGGGAAAGAAAAATTAATCAATGTAATAATACACATATAAACACATCAATATTTTCCTTAAGATAGACACACTATCTTAGCATTGGAACAACTTATTTGAGAGAATATCTTAACTACACACCAAACTAGGAGCTAACAAGTCGAAGATAATCTCTCATAGCCAACTAATCTATTAACCTCTTGGAATAAAAAGTGCTAAAGTAGAGACAAAGTTTGCATTACAATGACCAATACAACAAAATCCACAATCTTCTTATATGATCAAATGTCACACATGAAGCTATAAGACATGTAGGACTTAATAATTCCAATACTCTCCCTTAACAAGTACTTGTAATAGGAATTCTTTTATGTACATGGCTCATTGAACTTATTGATGGAATCCCCTTGGATGTGCAACCAATTCCATCAACATTCCAAGAGCTAAATACTGCAACGAATGAAACAAATCTTTGCTAACACTTGACCCTTGAGTCTTACCTCATTCTGACACACATAACAACTTGTATACAGATTTATGATCCCATATCATCACCCTGAGTCCACAACCAAAATATAATCCACTCATAGAGAATTCAACCAACACATGACCACCTCATTCAAGTGTTATAAAAATCCTTATATAGGTGAATAAAATCCCCCTTTGGGGAAATTCAATAGGTGGTCATTTCAAATATTCAACTTGACTATGCCATATGGACATGCAGCAGTTTCCCTAATGCTCAAGCAAGATCTAGTGGCAAGTTCAACTTATGTGCTCAAACATGAGGATGCGCATCCAAATGTTCTATTTAAGTTGCACTCACATATTCATCATATAGACCAAACCTCCCAACTTGGACACACCATAATTGGGGCCATCTAGTTTTCATCTCGGACACACCAAGATATCCTCCATTCATCTATGACACACCAAGCAAACTATCAAATCGAACACAATAATAAATTTATCTATATTAACTCAAACACACCAATCCATATGATGCTCATCTCGAACACACCAAGAAAGCGATTAAATCAGACACACTAAGTAATCCTCAAACTATTGGTATCACAACAGATGAATATTTTGACATTGACTTTCATTGTGACACACACAATAATGAATCTACACATTATGATCCATTTACCAATCCTAGACATGCATAGGAAAAAATGGATTCCATACTTGTGTAGATCCAAGATTCCGTGACACACATGAAAGATTAGGATCTAGAATAACACCATTGCTTTCTCTACTACAACTCTGATTTTGCTATCCAATATCACACTATCCTCAATAACCAATTGGCTATAAATCACTATTCCATTACATGGATCTATGACACACAATAAATTTTATTAACATAACACTACTAGAAACACCTCTAATGAACATCGCCTTCAAGAAAAATGACTCCACATAAGAAAACTTTAAGGATATGATATTTATCGTAGAGTTTATAAAGGTAAGAGAATATTGTATTCAATGTCCATTTTAAGTTTGGCGATTCATTCATTTTTTTCATGGAAAAGTATACCAACCTTGCAAATAATTCCTTATTGAAAAAAATCATTAGGAGAAATTTTCTAATTGCATTATTTACAATGGACAAATATTTGTGACGAGTGTTTCTTGTGTTGGGTAAATATTGTCACTCTCAATTTTATCAATGTTATATCTAATATGCATATTATATTGCAAGATTCCAATCAACTGGTGCAATCCAGTGGACATAATTTCAATCGGACCTAACATGTTGAAAGAAATGGAACAACAAGTGGTTCAGATATGACAAAATCTGAAGATTGCTCAGGATAGACAGAAAATTTACGCCGACAGAAAGAGAACTCTCAGAGAGTTAGAGACCGAAGACCATGTTTATCTTAGAGTTATACCCAGGAAGAGTACCCTGAGAATGGGAGCCTGTGCCAAGTTGGCACCTCGGTATTATGGACCCTTTAAAGTCTTCGATAGTGTGGGACCTGTAGCCTATAGGATAGCACTTCCTCCCACTGTAAAGGCACATAATTTTTTTCATGTTTCATTATTGACGAAATATGTACATCATGCTAATCATATAATTGTTTGGTCTATGATGTAGGTGGACCAAGAGGGATAATTCTTTCCAGAACCCCAATGTATATTAGACAGAAAGGAAACCTCACTCAAGAACTGAATCATTGCAAAGGTTAAGGTGCAATGGAAACACTTTGGCCCAGATGAGGCTACGTGGGAAATAGAAGATGCCATGAGACAGACATATCCGATTTTTTTACTTATGTACATACATATCATGTTGATAGATAGAACATCGAGGACAATGATTACTTTAAGGGGGAGGGAATTGTAGCACCATGTTTCCCCTAGTTTGTAAATATAACTATATGGGTTGAGGAACTATGGAAAACGTGAAAGTGTAAATGTTTGATTTGATGGACCTTGTGTAGGAGGTCAATGAAAGAGGGGATGTGCTAAGAGAGAGACCACAAAATGTTGTGAAAGGTGGTGGAGGGGACTAGTAATGGTTGTGTTAACCTTCACCAGACCAGTACCATGTTGGAATTAATTTTCTTAGATCAGAACAACCCTCTGACCAAGAATGAATTCCCGTTAGGCTGGTAGGTGGGAAGGCCTCCTCAAGATTTAATGAGGGATGGGGAAAACTGCCCATCAGTAAGGCTTCCAGACTTGACCATGGATTGGAGGATTCGGTCCACACACAATCTTGCTGAGGGATGCAAGAAAGGAAGCATGGTGGACAGAGGGAGACTGGGTAGAGAAGAATGTAGAGAGGAGAGATAAAACTCTTAGGTATGAGGAAGGACTGAAGGAGGAACAGTAAGTTCTGATCACATAAATTAGAGATTGAACCAGGAGAAGGAGAGTAACCTTCATTTTGATCTAGTTTTCTATATTGGGAGAAGGAGAGTAACCTTCATACCGAACTTCCGTTGAGATGGAAGTAAGAGATTGAATCTCAAAGAATCGTGGCTTAAGATCAGGGGAGGCCAATGATAAATCCATTGGGAGTGAATGAGCCTATTTTTTGGGTAGAAATGAGCACCCATTTCAGTAGTCACATCACACTCTATGGTTCTGATATGTGTTTTCTTGCCTTGTGATTTTGAACTGCAAATAATGGATGCATGCCAATATTTACATGTCTATAAAGGTTTCTTTCTATGTATCAAATGATTAAGTTATGAATATGCATTTGTTTCCTTGAGAGCCTATAATTATTCTTGGAGTTCCATGTGCCCCAGTTTAATCACTCGAAGGTGCCTTCCCCAATGAACTACATGACCATTCTAGAGTCGAATGAGTACTTCCCTAAATGCGGAGGTTGGATCTCGCAATCCCTGCGAGGACAGAGTCTATTAAGTGCCAGAGAGGTAGTGTAGATATTCACAGGCTCTCTATGAGGTAAGCAAAAACCCAGAACCACTTAAGTCCTAGACTTGATGAAGGAGAGAAATAGTTGCGCCAAATATCCCTCTATGTGTTAAGTCCAGGAGAAAGAGCGTAATGCTCTTAAATCCTTCATGATTGACGAAGCTCGGGAGGGATAGGGAGAAATTCAAGTATCAAAAGGGAGTATCCTTTCGTTTGGTAGTTGAACAGACTAGATCTGTTCGGGAAGATCCATGGTCTATCACAACCGTTAGATTTGAGGAAGGAACGTGGGTGTTAACTCCTAGACCCCTTCAGAATTTGCAAGCTTCGCACATTGGTAGGTTCGCACATTGGTGCAACTAAACTCCCGAAACCTAAAATTATGATGTGATCAGGACCGTAGATCTAAGGATCTATCGGGGCCCTTCCTAACCATCAGATTGGCGAGATCAAGAATTCGCACATCAGGAGATTCGATCATTAGCGCGACCAAACTCCCGAAACTCGAAGTTGTGATGTACTCTAGTCCGTTGGATCAAGGAAGATCATGGACCGTCAATCTGATGTGAGCAGATTAATGCAAGAGTATGTGGGAATTCGAACATCCCTAATAACCCTGCTTGAGTGGACATGTGTCTGCCATGAATTTGCTATATGTTATAACGACTTTGATTTCTATTGCACGCTCATTTGCTGGGAAAACTGTGCACGAAAAGTGGTTGTTTGATTTTCACGACCGTTATCAAAATGGTAGAGTGCTTTAGGGAAACTTGTCCTTCAAAAACTTCCAATATTTGTCTTAAGTTTGTGAATGTAGAGACGAATACCAACTAAACTTGTTTTTTCTGTGCGTTGGTGAGAGCCATGCGGGCTTCCTTCTCGGCCACTTCGCATTCCCTGGAATGCTTTGTATGTCTTTCCTCTGACAGCCTTGGTGCTTCTCGCAGCTGTACAATGGTGTCTTTCGCCTCTTTGAGGTGTCTTTTTAGCCATGACACGTTCCCTTCATGACCTTGTGCTGCTAATGCTTCCATAGTCTTTGTCGCTAGTTGCCACCTCAACTCCATGTTCTCCTAGTAGAGTTCAGTGATAGCCAGCTTTGCCTGATTTAATTGTTGAGATGGCTCTTGATGATTCACTCCTATGGTATCCATTTCCCTTGATTTTCTCCTGCTTTCGCGGATCAATCCCCCAACAAGCTCGAGCCGGATATCGCACATGAGTAGTTCTTCGGGAAAGGATATGGCACAGGACTCTTCTAAAAATCAGACTTCCCCAGCTTCCTTGTTCTTCCTTGGCCTACCCATTCTCTGAGGTATTTGTTGTAGGGGAGACGGGGCTTCCACTATATTTCCTCCCTACGCTAGTCTTTTCGCTTCAGGTTCCACATGGTTTGATCTGATTATCTCTTTGGGTAAAAGAATAACTCCTTTCACGTCCTTGGGAATGCTTGTTGCAGGTGAGAACGACTCCCAATCATTTTGGGGCTTGGACCTGGAAATTTTGTTGCTCTGCACATATTTCCTTATGCTTTGGGAGGTCACCATGGCATGACCAGTATGTATTCTGCGCACAGTGTATCCGACAAATGTATAGGGAGGGAAATTTGATCAACCTGGACTGGCAAGGGAAATTGAAAACAGAGTGTGGACCTGGTTTCATGACTGAAATGAGTGTTGAGCATATGAAATTTATAACAAGTCGGGCAGAAGGAGGAATCATACCAGACAACAATGAATTCATGGTGACAAGATGTTTTGAATCGAATTGCATATTTTCCATGGCACATCCCCGCATGTAGAATACAGGAGATAAGGTTTACAGGGCATGCATGATACGAACACTGCAATTTTTCATTCCCTCAACCTTCATGATGAAATAATAATAACTATTACACTTGCCAATGCATCTTCCATTAACTACTTGACTCAACCCGGGGCATGTAGAGACTAGTTTCTTAACAGGACTCGACTTACGCAAGTTTTGACTCTGACATCCCTTCTCGTTTCCAAGGGCCAACCAGCGACTTGCTGACTTTGACACAACAGTGCTACGTACCTGACTTCACATGTTTGGGTGCATGGGCCATACCCCAACTAAAAATGACTCTAAATGGAAACAAAAATGGTGGCGCTAACAGTTGGCTCCAACGGGGATGTTATCCTCCCCGCAAGGTAGCAAAGAAAAATAGACCATGTGCCTAACCATTGGGATTTTTTCGACCTTTAGACACTGAGAGAAATAAATGATAGATAGAAAAAAAACTAATCCTATCGACGCAGCTTCTAAAACCTCAGCATAAACTTAGGGCCTTCACTTCGGGCTTCAATTTTCTGTTGACCTACTAGCTCAACGCAAAAAAAACTAGAAAGACTATTTACAATGAAAAATGACTTAAATAGATTTTATTTCATCAGATAATGCTTGAGGAACCTGTCATTTACAGTCCCCCAACCAAGGAATTATCCATTTAATCCTTCTAGGAAATAATCATTGTTCCCGTAGTACGTGTTGATTTTGAAAGGGCTTGTCCAAAGGTGGTCGAACTTTCTGTGCTTCCCTTTATCTTCATTTCTCGCGTCCCATCTCAACACCAGATATCCAATATGAAAATTTTCCTGCTTAGAATTCTTGTTGAAGGCTTTCTTTATCCTCTCCTGATGGAGCTTTGATCAATCATACACCTGCTCCCTCGCCTGCTGCATGTGAATTAACTGATTTATTCTCCTTTGCGCGACATTCGGATCAACCTCCTTCTCTTGCAACAACTTTCTAACTGGTGGCACTAGTGAGGTAGGGAAGATGGCATCTGTGTCGTATATGTTCTAGAAAGGTGACGTTGAGATGGACTTCTTGGTGGTGACCCGATCTGCCCACAATGCATAAATAAGCTTTTTCTGCCAAGATTTCTTATTGTCTTGCAAAAGTCTTTTGATGATCCTGGTTAGGCTCTTATTTGAGGATTATGCTAACCTGTTTCCTTATGGATAGTACACGGTAGAATGCCCCAGGGTTATATTATAATCCTGGCAAAATGTTTCCATATTCTTAGGCTTGAATGCAACCGCATTGTTTGTTATGATTTTGATGGGACTTCTGAACCTTGACAAGATGTTTGTCTCCAGGAATTGGATGATGATTGTGTCGGTATCTTTCTTTGTGGGGATTGCCTCTATCCATTTCATAAAATAGTCGGTGGTCGTGAGTATCCATTTGTGTTGCGCGAAGAATGGAGGATTTATTTCTCCTATGAAATCTAGACCCCATTGCATGAAAGTTGCTTCGACTGAGATCAACTTTAGTGGCAGGGGCTGTAGCTTTATTCTGCCGTCGAAAATATGACATTTGTGGTAGTTGGAGACCTCTTTATACATGTCAGTGAAGATTGTAGGCCAGTAGTAACCTGCCCTCAGGATTTTGTGCACGGTGGTTTTCCAGTAGTGGTGTCCTTCACAGTCACCTTTGTGAAATTCTTGTATGGCTCGCTTTGCATCATCCTCTGACAAACAACTCAGCAATATTCCCCAGGGTCTTTCCAGTAGAGTGAATTGTCCAGGATGAAAAAATTAACTGCTTTAAGCTTGATAAATCTGGCCTTAGTATTACTTATGCTCGAAGGGGCCTGGATCTTCTCCAACACATAGATGATGTCTGCATGCCATGGAGAATCAATGAACTCCTGAGACACTTTCTTAGTCTTTTATTCTTGAGGGCATTCTGACAGATCAACGATGAAATTCATTCCTACAATGTCATAGTCAGACTGCACCATTAACTTCACAAGGCCCTAACCCTTTATCAGTTTTGTAGGCTTGATGTCAAGATCGTATTCCAACATGGCCGCTATCCACTTGCCTCTCCTTCCTTTTGGGTCAAGTTGAGTCAGGATATCCTTTACTGAGCTACTGGGCTCATAAGCAATGACATGGGAGTGAAACATGTATGTCTTGAACTCTTTCAAATCTTTCACTAAGGAATATGCTTATTTTTCCATGATGTTGTACCTTAGTGGAGCATCGTGCAATGTCCGTCTGAAATAGGCTATGGGTTTTTCAAAATCCTGCTCATCTTTCTGCAACAACATGATTGTAATAGTGTGTTTTGAGGAAAATGAAAACAGGATGAAATCTTTCATAAAGTTTGGGCTGGCTAGCACAAGATCCTTAGTCAGCACCACTTTTATATCTTCAAAAAAATTCTTGTCCTCCGGGTTCCACTTGATCTCGTTTCCCTTCTTGAGCATGCAAGTTATGTGTTATATGATTTTTGCCAGGTTCAGGATGAATCTCCTCAAGAAGTTTACTTTTCCCAGGAAGGATTGCACTTATTTTTTACTGTGCAGGGTGTCGATCTTTAGGATTCGTTCAACCCTGTTGGGGTCTATCTTAATTCCTTCCTTGGAGATAATGTGTCCTAACATATTCCCTTCTTCACACCGAAATGTGATTTCTTTGGATGTAGCGATATGTTGAACTTTCTGCCTTTCTGGAATACTTTCCTTAGGTGCTCGAGGTGTTGCTTGTTAGAGGCGGAGTATACCATGATGCCATCTAGATAGATTAAAATGAATTTGTCCTTTTTGTTGACAAATGCTATGTCCATTTCCCTCTAGAAAGTGGCACCAACATTCATCAGACCAAAAGGCATCTTAGTGTACATGAACATTCCCCATGGAGTTGTGAAAGATGTTTTTCCCTTGTCATTTGGGTCAACCATGATTTGGTTTTACCCTGAAAAACCATCCAGCATGAACATCTTCTGGGACCCCACCACCTTTTGTAGGATATAGTCCATTTTTGGAAGAGGGTAGTGGTCCTTAAGAGAAACCTTGTTTAGATTCCGGAATTCTATGCACAGTCTTATCTCATCGCTCTTCTTTCTTACGGGTACCAAATTAGCTACCCATTTAGAGAATCACAAAGAAACAATAATCTTAGTGTCGAAAATCTTATTTACCTCCTTTTCTATTAGCGACAACAATAGGGGATTTATCCGTCTCACCTTCAGTTTGAAAGGTTTCTAATCTTCTTTGAGAGGGATAACATGTTGTATTGCATTGGTGTCGTACACCTTCAAATCATCGTAGCTCCAAGCAAAAACATCTGAGAATTCCTTAATGAGATTGAAGTAGTCTTGCTTGACCTATGGACTGATCATTTTCGAGTTCTCCTCAGTCCCGATATTGCAGTCTTCCACGTATTTTTCGCTTGCAGTGATCTTGGGATTTTTAGCCACGTAATTATCGTCAAACAACTTTTACAACGACACTAACCCCTTCGAAATAATGTTATTTTGCAGTTGTATTATGTCCCTTACTGCAATCTGGTTTTGGAAAGGTTCATTCTTACTGTGCGCATCCATGCTCCCATCTTCGATGCAACAACAATCATCATCAATGTGAGTATTAGTGAACTCGACGCTCATCTGAAGAAATATTTCTACCCTCTTGTCGTCCTCAAACACCTGCTAGTATTTGATATTGTCAGGCACTGTCAGCCTATGCTTGACTTCAATTTCATACCCTTTGTTGGGAAGATGGGGATCTTGAAAAATGAGGCCGAGGTGGCCAAAGCATCAGTGATCTAGTTTTTCTTCCTCAGGATAGTAGATAGATCATACTCCAAAAATTCTTCAAGCAGGTCCAACGCTAAGTTCCTTTATGCTCTCAACCTAAGGTGTCTTGTTTGATGTATGCCTTTAACTTGGTTCATGACTAGTTAAGAATATCCGCACTGCTATCCTCTTTGCACCTGATTCTTTCAACACTTTCAGGTCCAAAATCAAGGCTTCATACTCGGCCATGTTGGTGCATTCAAACACGATCTTTTATGAGTGAAAATTTTTTCCCACTTCAGGGGGGCTTACCCATACGTCAGCCCTGATCCCTTCTTTGGTAACTGCACCATCAAAACTCATGTTCCACATCCCATTTTCCGCATGGTATTTTGGGTCGGTGCACTCTGTCGTTTCCTGCATGGTTTTCTCGTCAGCTTTCATGATGGTTGTTGACTCTTCCTTTTCGAAACTCAGGTCATTGTAGAATATAGAAGAACCAACCTCAGTGTTGATGGCGTATATAGGATGGTTATTTGGTTGTGTCTAGCTGCTTACCATGTATTTCAACAACACTTCTCTGTACAATCGTCTGTCATGGACAAAAATAGGGATGGTGGCATATGACATATCCATATGCAAAGTGCCCTTTGACTTCGCAGCCCATGACCTTGATAGCAGCATGCCAAACTTTGGGGGAATGTCCGCAATGACTACGTCCATAACCATGTTCTTTGAGGGGATTTGTGCCAATGACACAACTAGGTCTTTGATGAGGCCCAAACACTTGACTTTCCTCGAATCAAAAGAGAAAAGGTCTTTGTATGGCCTCGTTATATCCAAACCCAATTCATCCATGATCACCTTTGACATGAGGTTGTGTGACGTGCTGGAATATAGCATGGCATTATGCAAGATCATTTCATGGACCTTTAGACTGACGTAGAATGAAGGAACGTCCTCAGTATCATTTGTCTCTTCAACACGCAGACCAAAAAGGATAATGGGGTGATCATCTTGAATATTCAAAGTATCGGTGGTCCCTCCCATTTTCAACATTTTGATGATTTGCTCCCTACTCTCCATTTCTAATAAGTTCATTGAATGGGAGATAGATTTTTATTTTGGCCATCCCATGTTCAAAATTGAAAGGGGGACAAACTTTCTCTACCTCTTTTCCGCCTGCCTCCCAGCCTGCATCCATATCTTTCTTGGGGACCTCCTCCTTCGACTTAGCCTTCTCCGTCACATACTTGGTCACGCTGTCCAACCTCATTCGGCTTGTGGAAAGGGTATCTGCTTGAGGTTTTCTTATGGGGTTCGTTTGTTGCAGCTCGACAAGCACGTCTTTTCTCCAGAGGTTATATTTATTATGGAACTGCATGATAGCATTTTGATAGCCTTTCCTGAACTCTTCTGTCTCCCAAGATGGAACATCATCTATTTTGAGTATCATATCATCGTCTGTCTCCAACACAAAGTCACCATTTTTTCTCATGTACCGATCATGCTCTCTCTTTGTCAAGAACACATGCGGCTTTTTGTCGTTGCAACAATGCATCTGGTATTCAAACGCTTGATCGAAGTTCTCATCTGCGTAGCTGTTTTGGAATGTAGGTATTGTCTACTGGTCACCTTGATCCCTATGCTCTTTTTGTTCCTTCTATCTGATATGAGGGACTTGAACCCTTCTAAGGTTCTGATTCCTAGGTTGTGGGTCGTTTTGTTCTCAGGTAGTAGGTCTGTTTCCCTTGGACATTCTCTCCATCATCTTCTCCATGGTCTTCATAATCATGTCAAACGTTTTGTTTGAGGACCATGACATCGATGGTTGTGCATCTCCCTGGGGTCTCTTATTGCCTCAGTTGAACCTCGGTTTTATTTTCCCCGACGCCATCATGTTTAATTTGACTTAAATAGAGTTACTCATTATAACGTCTAGACTTATTGATATTCTTTCTCTCAACAACAGGGCGAAATCACTGTCAAAGGAATGTGCTTACTGTAACTGCACAGCCTTGGGGGCGGCTTGAATTCTACAGGGATTGAGTTGTACACCTTCAAGAAACGGGATGAGAATTCTTGCACTTTCTCTTCCAGTGCTTTCTTCATATTATTGTGCTGTGTTAACAGCTGCAAAGCATTTTTATTGTCCCCCCATTTATTCAGGAAAGACGTCTCGAATGTGGCGAAGTCTTGAGTGCTCACGGGCGAGAGGGATTTGAACCATTTTCTTACATCTCCTAAAAGGCTCTGCACAACTAGCCTAATTTTTTCATCTGCATAGTCCACCTCCTCCAGGTCAATGAAATCATTAAACTAGTCTAGGTGCCTCTAGGTAGAAACACTTCCTTCAACGTCATAGAGCCTGATTCTATGGCTGTAATTCTGAGGCAAGTCATGTAGTTGGGCTGATAGGATGAAGGGGGAGAATCTAGAGGCCATGTCTTTGGGGGGATTCACACTTTGAGGGATATTATTTGATATCAGGGCTTGGAATTTCTTCGGGTCGAAAACAGTTTCGTCCAAGCTGGTTTACGACTTAGACCTGAAAAGAGTTTTCTCAAAAAATTCGTCAAACTCAAGGTCATCAATGCTTTATGCATCATCTTTGGGTAAGGACAGGATTCTGTCCAGGTAGTAGAATGGGTCCGACACTTGCTCTCTATTCTTGCACAAAATCTTCTCGGGGTCGTACACAAGATCTGTGGGGTTTGGGTTAGGATTTTCTCTGGTATATATTGTCTTTGGAGCCAAGGTTCTTGAACTGCGCTACTTGGAGCTTCTGGTATTTTTGGACTGGAGTCGCCAGGGTAAGGGTTTCATCCAGTACAAATGTTTGTCCCTCTATTACCCTTAGGAGTCAAACTACAACGTTAGTCATTCTCCTAGGGAAAATCTATTGAATTTCATCCCCGACAACGATGCCGGAATGTTAGCACTCTGTAAATCTGTTCGACTGATAAAAATATGATGAAGGTAATTTTTTCAACCATCTTTGAGACCCAAAACTAGCCTTTCGGATATGGAGAGGGCTCTCTCAGGAGGTGCAGTCTCCATGCGAGATATGGATTTGAAATCAGTGGCTAGATTTAACACCTTTGATGTAATGGGTTTTGGTTATATTGGCACAAGAAAGTAAGACTTTGGCTATGGAGTCGATTTGAGGAAATGACATAGAAAAATGACTCAGTGACTGGAATTGAGAGGATAAGGCTAAGAGAGAAACAATATTCAGTGTAAAATCATAATGTGTGGCGGGGAGAAAACACAAGAAGTAACTCGGAGCACCGTCGCGGGCAAATTCAGAGTTAGCTTTTAGAAGAAAACATTTTGTTTAAGTGGCATGAGCAAGGGGTGTTGTGTAGCGAATACACATGTTCAAAAATTCGTTCTAAAATAGACAGAAAAAATATATGAGTAAAGATGACAGGAAGAACATATGCAAAGAAGGAGACACAATACATCCAACTGCTACAATTAGAATATTTTCATCAAGTTACAGGACCTTTGCATTAAATTTCGATCAAAAACTCAAATTACATACAATAGTTATCATCTACAAATTTTTCCAACCAACATGGCTTACATAGAAAAGATGAAATATATAAACAATGGTGTCGCTTGGGCTACCCTACTTTCTAACTACTAGCCCTACAACTAGGAAACTAAGTAGTATGCGTTGGAGACTCTTCGCATGGTGCTTTCCAAAATAGGCAATAATCATGTTTGTTTACACATGACTATTCGCAAATTTTCCACGAGGATTTGATCATCGTTCAAGTCTCGATATGAGGAAAAGATGTGTTAGTGTTTCTCTTTAGTCAAATGCCTGAGCGGACAGGTGTCTGTCAAGAACTCGCTATCTACTATAACGGCTTTGATTTCTGTTGCGTGCTCATTTGCTGGGAAAAATGTGTGTGGCAAGTGGTTGTTTGATTTTCATGACCGTTATCAAAATGGTAGAGTGATTTAGCAAAACGTGTCCTTCAAAAACTTGCAATATTTGTCTTATGTTTATGGATCCAGAGACGAACACCAACTAAACTTTTTTTTTCTACGCACTGGCGAGAGCCGCGTGGGCTTCCTTCTCGGCTGCTTCACATTCTCTGGAATGATTTATATGTCTTTCCTTGTACAACCTTTGTGCTTCTCGCAGTTGTACAATGGTGTCTTGCGCCTCTCTGAGTTGTATTTTTAGCCATAACACTTTCCCTTCGCGACCTTGCACTGCTGACGCTTCCATAGTCTTTGTCACTAGCTGCCACCTCAACTCCATGTTCTCCTGGTAGATTTAAGTGATAGTTAAGTTTGCCCGCTTAAATTGCTGAGATGGATCTTGATCACTCTCTCTTGTGGTATCCATTTCCCTTGATTTTCTCCTGCTTTCGTGGTTCAATCCCCCAACCGGATCCAGTCGGATGGCGGGCATGAGTGCACCGAGACGTGGAACTTCTGAAAATCGGGCTTCCCTAGCTTCCTTGTTCTTCCTTGGCCTGCCCCTTCTCCCAAGTATTTTCTATAGGGGAGATGAGGCTTCCACTATCTTTCCTCCCTACTCAAGTCTTTCTGCTTCAAGTTCCGCATGGTTTGATCTGATCATCTTTGTGGGTAAAAGGATAACTCCTTTCATGTCCTTGGGAATTCCTGCTACAGGTGAGAATGACTCCCAGTCATTTTGGGGTTTGGACCTGGAAATTCTTCTGCTCTGCGTGCCTTTCCTCATGCTTTGGGAGGTCACCATGGCACGACTAGTATGTATTCTGTGCACGGTGTATCTGACAAATGTACAGGGAGGGAAATTTGATCAACCTAGACTGGCAAGGGAAATTGAAAATAAAGTCCGGACCTAGTTTCATGACTGAAATGAGTGTCAAGCATCTAAAATTTATAACAAGTCAAGAAGAAGGAGGAATCATGTCGGAGAACAGTGAATTCATGGTGACAGGATGTTTTGAATCGAATTGCATATTTTCCATGGCACATACTCACGTGTAGAATACATGCGATAATGTTTGTAGGGCATGCATGATACAAACACTGTGATTTTTCATTCCCTCAGCCTTTAGGATGGACTGATAATAGCTTCTACACTTACTGATGTGACTTCCATTAACTAATTGACTCGACCTGGGGTACGTAGAGACTAGTTTCTAAATAGGACTCGACTCTTTGGAAAATACATACCCATACAACTTACACAAGTTTCGACTATGACATCCCTTCCTATTTCCAAGGGCCAACTGACCACTTGCTAACTTCGACCCCACAGTGCTATGTACCTGACTTCACATGTTTGGGTGCATGGGACATATCTTGAATAAAACCGACTCTAAATGGAAAGAAAAATGGCGGTGCTAATAGGAAGCATGGTTTATTTTTAAAAGTAGGGAAGTATTGTTATGAGTTTATATTAGTTGAGGTATGACACAATGTGCTAGAATAGTCTTATGATGGTAAAATAGTAATGAGATACATCGAGATGGTTGAAAATTTTAACCCTGTCTTGAATGTAGTTAAATTACACCCTGTTTAGCTAGATTGAACACAATGCTCTCATTATGGTTTCGTATAATGTATGACAGTGCAAGTTGGATTTCAGACAATGTTGGATTTTATGTTTGGTCGAAGGTTTAGAATTTTTTTATTTTTGCACATGGGTTCTTATTGCGCTTGTGGCATTATGGCGACATGATTCCCTAATATTGGATCATTGTGTACGTTTATCAAGAAGAGCATATGATAACCTGGCTTAGGGTCTTTCACCTCCCGATGTGGATGATGTTGTTTATTGTAATTGAGGTTTTGTACATTGTATTGAAATGTTTAATGTGATTGTCTCTCACTCGCAGGGAAGGTTCTAGTTACTTGTGTCATTTGATGTTGTTTTGTTTGCTTGATTTGATGTTTACTTTTAGCTTAGGAGGTGTGGCCTATCTTGTGTCGGGCAGGATGTCGACACCTCCTTGTTCTTTAGAATAGTCGCCAGCCTTGAGACCTTAAATGGTTAAAATCGATGGAAACCTGGGCTTGAGCGATGCTTATGTGTCCTAGAGGTCCTAACCTTTGCAGGGTAGGATGGGTGAGTAATCATTTTTATTCTTCATCTTATTGAATGGCATATGTTTTTTCAAGTTGATTGATTTGCTAGTCTTCTAGGTCGTTATGTTGGTATGTGACGTGTAGTGTGTGCATTTTGTTCTTTGTCGAGATGTGATGCTTGATTGTATTATTGACATTACTTGCCCTCTGCAATATACACACACACACACACACACACACACACACACACACACACACACACACACACACACACACACA
>ML780268.1:822826-874231 GCA_009831015.1 Picea engelmannii | reverse complement strand
CTATGAGTTTTTGGTCATGCCCTTTGGGTTGTGTAATGCCCCCTCCACCTTTCAAAGCCTCATGAACCATGTCTTCCGCCCTTTTCTTCATCATTTTGTCTTAGTTTTCTTTGATGATATCCTCATATATAGCAAGACATGGATAGTCCATCTGAATCATGTGGATCAAGTTCTCAACCTACTCTCTCAGCACCAGCTTTTCTTGAAACAGTTCAAATGTGATTTTGGTGCATCCGAAGTAGAATACTTGGGTCATCTCGTGGGCAAGGATGGCGTCAGGGTGGACCCAAAAAAGATTGAAGCTATGCAAGATTGGCCGCACCCTAAGACTCTCAAAATATTGCGTGGATTTTTGGGCCTCACAGGGTATTATCACAAGTTCGTCAAGAATTATGGAAATATTGCAGCACCTCTCACGACTCTCCTTAAAAAGAACTCTTTTACTTGGACCCCAGCAGCTGCTCAAGCTTTTCAAACTTTGAAGACAGCCATGTGCACCACTCCAGTTCAGGCTCTTCTCGACTTCACAAAGACATTTGTGTTGGAATGCGATGCCTCAGGGAAAGGCATTGGCACTGTCCTTATGCAAGAGGGTCGACCTTTGGCCTTTACTAGCAAACAACTGTCTGAAAAGAATCTGGGCAAACCTATTTATGAAAAATAAATGTTGGCAATTCTGCATGCAGTTGAATTATGGCGTCCTTATCTCTTCGGGCAACGATTCCAAATTAAGACAGACCATCAAAGCCTCAAATACTTTCCGGAACAACGCATTTCCTCCCAGGAGCAACAAAAATGGGTCACTAAGCTCTTTGGATATGATTATGAGATCATTTACAAGAAGGGCAAAGAAAATGTAGTGGCGGATGCGTTGTCTCAGAAATATGAAGACGAAGGATCCCTCTTTTCTCTTTCCTTCATTGTACCTGATTGGCTTCAAGTTGTGCACCAGGAATGGCTGCAAGACCCCAAAAGTTTGCATCTGATTCAGCAATTGCAGAACAAGGCGCAGGCTCCCCCAGGGTACTCCTGGCTTCAGGATGAGCTTTGATACAAAGGTCGCTTGTATTTAAGTAAACAATCCAAACTCAAATCCACGGTACTCTCTGAGCTTCATGCTACACCCACAACGGGGAACTCAGGGTTCACCAAAACATATGACAGAGTTAAACATTCTTTTTTTGGGGATGGTATGAAACAGGGCATCCGTAAGTTTGTGGCCGAATGTGAGGTATGTCAATGCAATAAGGGAGAAACAGTCAAATCTCCAGGCACCCTCCAACCGCTTCCGATTCCCCTTGATATTTGGAAGGATATCTCTATGGAATTTATTGCAGGCTTACCCAAATCGGGGAATAAATCAGTGATAATTGTGGTGGTGGATCGCCTCTCCAAGTATGCTCATTTTTGTGCTCTTCACCACCCATTTACTGCATCCACGGTGGCCCAAATTTTCATGGATCAGGTCTTCAAGCTTCATGGCATGCCAAACTCTATTGTTTCTGATCGAGACCCAACTTTCACAAGCAATTTTTGGCAAGAATTGTTTAAGATACAAGGCACACAATTGCATCTCATCTCAGCTTATCATCCCCAGATAGATGGTCAAATGGAAGTCGTCAACAAGTGTTTGGAAACCTATCTGAGGTGCTTTGCCTCTGAAAAACAACACTAGTGGGCTCAATGGTTACACCTTGTCGAATGGTGGTACAACACTACATACCATACAACCACTCGCATGACTCCTTTTGAAGAAGTGTATGGACAGAAGCCACCGTCAGTTCTCTCATACTTATCGGGTACCTCGAAGGTCCAGGCTGTCGACCAAACACTTACAGTCTGAGAGGATATCCTTCGTACCCTTAAAGAGAACTTGGTCATGGCCCAGAATAGAATGAAGCAGCAAGCAGATCAAGGTCGCTCAGAACGTCACTTTGTAGAAGGGGATCAGGTGTTTCTGCGTCTGCAACCATATAAGCAAACTTCCCTCAAGGCCGAGCAGTGTCAGAAGCTAGCACCCAAATTTTATGGCCCTTACACAGTTCTAAAGCATGTGGGACAAGTCGCATATCAGTTAGCTCTGCCCAGTCAGTCGAAGCTACATCTGGTTTTTCATGTTTCATGCTTGAAGAAGGTGATTGGAACCAGGTGCCACATTCAAACCAACCTTCCAGAGTTAGCTAAAGAAGGATCCATTTGGCTACAACCAGAAGCAGTTTTGGACCAGCGGGAGCATCGCCTGCATCAGAGAACCATCAAGGAAGTGCTAGTAAAGTGGAAAGATATGACTCCAGCAGATGCCACTTGGGAACCAGCTACCATTCTGCAGCAATTTCCACATCTCAAGCCTTGAGGACAAGGTTGTTTTTAAGGGGGAGGACATGTTAAGGTCCTAACCCGCACATAGGTAGATCAATGTATTCGGATGTAATAAAGGTCAATATTAATAAGACCTCTCAATAAAATAGAATAAGGCGGATGTAAGAATACCTAATAGAAGCTTCCGCTTCTAGAAGGATCTTCCTCTAGATGCTTCTCTTAAGAGACATATTTAGTATAAATAAGGGTCGAGGGTATGAAAAACGCTAGATTGGAGATTATTGTAACAGAGCTCTGCTCGACTGGAGGTTACCCCCTCGAAGAGGCCTGTGAACATTGCTATCTAATTCAAAGTGCTATTTCTGTTGCTATTTCGTATATCATTTCTGTGTATTGTGAAGATTATGCTGGATATTTTACTGTTATTCTATCATTTCTATCATTTCATTTATGTTCTGCATATTTTATATATCTGGTATCTTGCAAACTAGCCATAGAATCTTCGATTCTGTAGCCTGTCTTAATTTTAATAAATGAAATCAAAACTCAAATCTACTTATTTAGACTTAGATTACAAAAAACAATGAAATGAAAATAAAATGTTTTACCATTAAAAATCAACTAGAGAGGGATCAATTAGTTCAAAGTTTATAATTGCTTTGACACTGGTCTTATTCTTAATGACTATGTTTCCAGAACTCTTGATTCATTTCTTCTCCCTTTCTGCATGTGCCTTGAGATCAATGTTTTCTTGCTTCAACAGATCGTTCTGAGTAGCCAAAGTTTTAATTCGGGCCTATAAGAGAGGGACATCGGTATAGTAATGCTCTACCCAACAGAGGAAACTATCATAGGGTACCAGGGAGATGGAAGATCCATGCAAGACACAGTCGACCAAGGGTGCTTCAACCTTGCCTGTTGTTTGTTCTAAATCGTGGTCGATACCCAAAAACTCCTTTTTACCCTTAAGACATGGGGGAAAATTGGTCACAAAATCATATGGTTCGACATGGGTGATGACATCTTTCTTGGAACACTACATTTCAGGATCTTCTTGTGCTAGGAAATCCTCTATCTCACGATCTAAAACCTCATCAATATCGATCGAATTGATTGAGCTCAGATGAGTATCCTTTCGGTTCCTTAATTTTCTATAGATTAGGCGACTGACCTTCTTATTCTTGAAACCCAAATCTATGCACTCTTGTTTTGTTCCTTTATAGAGTTTCTTGACATCAGACTTAGCATTAACGTTCAAGCTATCATTGTTCATAGGCACACAATGGTCATTTCCTTTCAATTCATTAGTCGCTTATTCTGGATATCTTGCAGGTGAAAACCTACGCAGTGATCCTTTATCTAGAGGGCTTTTATCAGTAAACTTTGTCTATTAATTAAATTAACAAACTGGTTGTCAACCACTTGCTTTTTTGAGTTAGGGTTTGTTGTAGGATCAATCTAGGCGAAGCCATTCCTCATCAAAAAGGTATCCTAACTGTCACCTATGGTCGACAAATGATACATTAACAAGATTTTCACCAATCCATGGTGAAATACGATCGAATCGACACCTTGTTGCTTGTATCGTTTGGACATCTTATAAAGACTCATCAATAAGTAAATGGGCATATCTAAATTGAAACCTATGAAATTCATGAGAAAACGGATATGGTAGAGAAAAACCAATCCGTATCGACCTTCGCACGTAACAAATTGTTTCTGAATTAACAACAAACTATGTCATCTAGGTTTTAACAGAGTGATAGGAATACCTTTGATGCAGCAAGTGGTTTTATGAGATGCCATAAACAAACTCCACAAAACTTATTCTATTCAGGTGTTTTTAAACCACCTCTTTCCCTTTGATGGAAGTCTTATTGCTTTGCTCATGAATTCCTCAGTCAATTCTAACTGCATGTCTCCAATCTTAGCTCTGAAACCATAAAAGGTTTGTGCAAAGGAATTTTCCACCTGAAGATCATAACCCTTGAATTTTTTGAGGAATACATCCCAGCCATGACTCTTTAGGTCATCGATAACATCGTCATGGGATAATAAGGCTTCGCATTTGTTCGGTTCTATGCGAACGATGGGTGCCATGACCATTGTAACAAGGATGCAACAAAGATTACTCGGAATAGTTTTAGGTTCCAATCGTGCAAGAAACATAAACAAGTCTGAATGAAGAGTGGAAACATGGAAATAGCAGAGCCTGTGGGTTATCATAACTCGAATAGTGAGAGCGAAAACCAGAGGATTCATTGTATTCCTTACCATCTCTCGTGATGAGTGCCAAAAAATACAAAGTACAAAACCCTATGCAGATAATGAATAGCTTCATTAATGTTTTGAGCCAGCAAGGTAAAGTGAAAATGTGAGTACAACAGGTCTGTACTCATTGGCATGAATGTTGATATGACCATTAAACTTATTGTACTAATTGTATGCTTTGCCAAATTAGGTTCACCATGGCATATCAAGTGAACAACAATGGCGGTGTCTACTTCACTGGAGATTATATTGTTATTGTGGATGTTGAAATCAATAATAATGAATATGAGTTTCTCCGTAGAAACGTTGTAGCCAACCGGAATGGACAGTTAGATCGACACCATGGCATAGAAAGCTTGTTATATTTTTACATTGGTGGTCATGGAGTGATTCTCACTGCCGTCTTTTCTTTGAATGGGGCAGTTGGGTGGGAGATTTTATCGAGTACAGTAATCCTCTCATTGCTAGTCTCGACAATAATCATCATTCGCCTCGTCATCATAATTTTTTAACAGTTCAATCGTATAAGAGGCAGAGGACAACTCCGCAATTCGTTGATTTACAACTAGAGGTGGCTTGCACATAGAGTTGTATTTGTTGTGATGTTAATTTCTATATCATCATGCCTCTTAATCTGCTCTTCTCCCACCTCCCCTAAATCCTCCATAAAGTTCGATAGAACTAGACATGGCACAATTATCTCAAAAAGTTACTATTATGGAAAATTGGTTGCGAAGGTGTACTTGTTGTTATTCTCATAACGTAAAAAAAAAATAACTATGTAGTTTAAATGTTTTATGTTTTTTTTGGTTGTTTTATTTTATTTTTTTTAACTGAGTTTTGTTCAAAATCTAGTAAAAATTTTAGAAGGGTAGATGGAAGTGCATATTTTAGTGGTTGAGATTACATATTTTGGGTGCTTTAGAGTTTTTGAGAGTGTTGAGTCAATTTATGCATTCAAAAATGCAATTTAAGGAATGTAAAATTGCAATTTCGCAAATAAATGATTTACATGATTTCATAATAGTGGCCAACAAAAGTATCAAGGGTTTCATGAACTTGCTCATTAGAAACTATTGTAATGTAATGATTATGTATGGAAGTTTATTTTGAAAATATTGTATAATCAAACAATAAATATCATAATAGAACAATATAGACAAATTCAAGAGTAGATATTGTTTCTTCACACATGAGAACTTAACTCTATTGACTCATCTATTTAATCAATGTAATAATATCATTTTGGGTTTTTCAAAGTAGGGATCATTGGCGCTAACCTTCTGCAGATATAGTTTGTTTGTCCTATGTGGGGATTTCTTAGGTGGTGATTGGTTCCATTTTCTCACGATGAAATGTCTCCACTACTGGATCTGGGATGACCTATAGACTTCTTTACAACTACCATAGATCTAGTTTAGGGGATGCACATGTGGCCAATAGGCCTAGGCTTGAGCCCACTCAGGAGGACAGACATGATGGGCTTGTTAGGACTCATGGTGATAGTAGTAATGAAGTTCATGTAAATGACATGGGAAGATATAGGTACCATGCACAAGGCTCACTTCCTGAGGTTAACAAAGAGATTTTGTCTCATACTCGAGTGTTGAATGGTAGGGTTTCTCAGTTTAATGGTCATGAGGGGTCTAGGTCTTCTTCTTTTAGAGGTGGAGGTGTGGAGGAACAGGTCCATAGATCTAACGTCCTCAACCATCAACTCCATGGTCAGGCCAACATTACTATGTGGAAAAACACTAATATAACATATTATGCATTCTTATGAAATACAATTTCTTAATAACAGTTAAACACAGCGTAAGCACATTAATACCGCTAGCATCCATAATCCATGACATTAACAATAATTCACGAATACAATGAAATTGTATGTAAACATTGCTAGAATCACAAACATGCATATTAAATTGAAATTATATGCATGTATATACCTATCATTTAGACTAGATGTAATTCACCAACTGTGTGTAGACCTCCCACGAACCTCCCAGCCTTAGACCGTGTTGCTCATCAATCTCAGCAGTAGGTCACCCCCGAGCTGGGACTAAGCTCCACTGGGTAGGGATTCCAAGGCTAGGAAAGCTTTACAAGAAGAATACACGTAAAAGAAGGAGAGCTCTCTCCCAGGAACCACTTATGCCCACTGCCCACAGACTCTCCTTCCCCACATGCATGTCCCACCGTAGCAGTATACACCTTCAATGTCACCTAGACAATCCTTCGACTGCTAACCTCCATTGCCTTGGGCTTCAGCAACAGACTGGACTAGAAATCTCTAAGCTCTGTGGCAGCTACAGGGTTCCTTCCAGGAGCTCTCTACTTCTTCTGCGCACTCTCTCACCTTGAGAGGTCACTCACAGGCCAGGGAACCTATCCCTTCAACCTCAACCACCTCTTTCACCTGGAGAGAGTGTTGTATACACTAGCCAACAAGCCACCCATATTCAAGCACTGTACGGCCACAACAATCAACTGGAACATAGACACGAACACCCAAAGATGATGACAGACAGGTGTTATAGCATAACAAGGCTCAACAATTATAGGGCACTTTGGTTTTCTCAACTGGCAACACAGGATGGATTCTTGGTTCTGGTTTCAAAAATGTGTAAGGGTACACAAAGATTCCACGCAGAGGCTTAGATGGTTCCAATGAAGGATCTAAGTACGAACACCAGACAAAGGTCTCTCTTGGACACCCACTAGTTTTTGATGGAGGATCAAGAATAGACTCCCGACTTAGGTGATGGATGGAGGAATGTTGGATGAACCCCCAACACGGATCTCTTCTTAGGTTTTAACTACATGCGCCTGGGTCGACACATGTTTCCCATGAGGCTACATGGACTTCATCATCTGGTGTGCGCTTTTAGGCATGTGTTTCCCCTTCCATCGATTTGGGATCAGGGGAACACATTTCACACATCACTTTAGAATAATAATTTAATATTATTCTCAAGGGTTTAAGGCCACCCAGCTTAGCCCCTCTTCCAACCTCTCATCCCCCTCTCCCTACCTAATCTTTGTGGAAGCTTACTCCCCCATCATTCATTCATCGTGGTCGGTCCACATGCAGAGATGTTTTTACATTAATAATGTGCACCATTACATGTACAAAAATCAGGCTCTTGGCCTTCAACACTCAGGCTCTCTGGGCTAATAATCACATAAGCCCACCAGCTTATATAAAATTGGCTCACCAGCCTATAAAACATAATTACAATTCATAATGAAAGCTTTATAGTTCATAGACATGATTTACAACAGGGATCGGCCTTGGGGACATTACAATCCCCTCCCCTTATTTTTGCACTATCCTTAGTGCAACTTTACACTGCATCTGCAAGCTTTTCAAAATCTTCAAAAATATATGGGTACTCTACCCGCATAACATATTCATGCTCCCATGTCATGTCCTCAGGACCATACCAGGTCCACTGGACCTTTACAAGCCCTATAGCTCGATTCTAGAGCTGTTTGTTTTTCCTGTCCAATATGCGCACATGATGCACTTGTAGGACACCTTCTTGTTCCACTTGAATCACATTCCAATTGATAACATGATTAGCATTAGGTATATATTTCTTAAACAATGAAACATGAAACATATTATGTACAGTCATGGATGCAGGTAATGTAAACATATATGCAACTGGCCCAATCCTTTCTAGGATTTCAAATGGCCCAAAAAATCTGGCTGCCAACTTGGCGCAACTTCCCAGCTTCAGGGAACTCTTATTAGCTTTCAATTTCAGGAAAACATGATCACCCACTTTGAACTCTCTATGGGTTCTGTTCTTATCAGCATAACTTTTCTACCTGTCCTAGGCAGCTTTCAAATTCTGCTTAATTTTTATCATTTGGTCCTCCATCTCCCTGAGAAACTCTGGCCCAACTATTTCTCTATCAGCTGGATTATCCTAGCTCACTGGAGTATTGCACTTTCTTCCATAAAGTGCTTCAAATGGGCTCATCTTCAACAATGCATGATACCCATTGTTGTAGGCGAATTCTACCAAGTGGAGGTAGTCTTCCCATCTTGATGGTTTGTCCATCACATACATTCTCGGTATGTCTTCTATTACTCTGTTCACCCTCTCTGTCTGTCCATCAGACTCATGATGATAAGTTGTACTAAAGTTAAGATTCATTCTGAATCCTTTGAACAATCCTTTCCAGAAATTTGAGGTGAATTTCGGGTCTCTGTTGAACACAATCGTTTTAGGAATTCTGTGCAATCGCGCCACTTCCTTTATGAAAATATCAACAACATTTGCTGCCTTGTGAGTAGTTTTCAGTGGAATAAAATGGGGAGCTTTTGTAAGATTGTCCACCACCACCATGATCGAATCATGTAGCTTGGTTGTTCTGGGCAATCCCGTAATAAAATCCATCATTACTACTTCCCACTTCCACTCAGGAATGGGTAAGGGTTGCAACAACCCTGCTAGGTGCCTATGCTCAACTTTAACTTTCTGGCACTCCATACATCTGGTGATGTATTCAATGATCTCTCTCTTCATACCTGACCAAAAGTAATGGCTCTTGATTGTTGCTACTATTTTCTGATATCCAGGGTGCCCTGCATAAGGCACATTATGCATCTCCTGCAAAATCATCTGTTTCAAGAACTGGACATTGGGTACAATTTTTTTTTTCTTGTACAGTAGTATTCCATCTGTTTCCAATTTATAAATTTCCATCTTCTGTGGCATCGTACCCTACTATAGCTTGGCTACCAATTCTCGGTACTACATATCTACATTTGTAGCCTCCATAATTTTGCTTTTAATATCATTCTGATACATGATAATTGTTGTAGCATGTAATTCATGCACCCTCCTGCTGAGTGCATCAACCACTTTATTCTCCTTTCCTTTGATATGCTTCATCTCAAATTCGTACTCACACAGAAATTCTAGCCACCTACTTTGTCTAGCGTTTAAGGTTGGCTCATCAAACAAATATTTCAGATCGTTATGGTCTATTATGATTTCAAACCTCCTTCCCATGAGGTAATGCCTCCATTTATTTAGAGTATGAACTATGGCTCCCAACTCTAAGTCATGGGTTGCATATTTCTTCTCGTGCTCTTTTAATTTCCTTGACTCATAATAGATTACGAATCTATTCTGACTAAGGACCCCTCCCAGTCCTTCTTTGCATGCATCAGTGCATACTATGAAATTTTCATTTGGATCTGCAATCCTCAGGATTGGAGCATTGGTTAACAGTTGCTTCAATTGTTGGAAACTTTCCTCACATCCCTCTATCTAGTGAAACTGTTTCCCCTTTCTTTGTAAGGAAGTGATACGGTGAGCTATCTTGGAAAACCCTGCGATGAACCTTCTGTAATAACCAGCCAATCCCATGAAGGATCTAACTTCCGTTACATTCCTTGGCGCTGACCATTCTCTAATGGCTTCAATATTCTCAAGGTCTACTGCTATCCCATCCTCCAAGATAATATGTCCCAAGTAATGGATATGTTCCTAATAAAATGAGCACTTTCTTAGCTTGGCATACAATTGGTGCTCTCTTAGCACCTGCAACACCATCCTCAGATGTTCTTTGTGTTCTTCTTTGGTCCTGGAATACAGTAGAATGTCATCCAGGAAGACGATGAAAAACTTGTCTAAATAGTCTCTTAATACTGCATTCATCAAGCTCATAAAAATAGCGGGTGCATTTGACAGTCCAAACGACACCACTGTGAACTCGTAATGACTATACCTTGTTCTAAGGCGGTCTTGTTGATGTCTTCATCTTTTATTCTTACTTGGTGATATCCTGATCTTATATCTATTTTCGAAAAGATCTTTTCATCCTTCAACTGATCAAAGAGATCATCAATCCTCGACAGAGGATACTTGTTCTTCACCATTACTTTGTTCAATTGCCTGAAATCAATGCACAATCTTAGTGTTTTTCCTTTATTCTTTACAAACAAGACCGGGGCACCCCAAGGCGACACGCTTGGGCATATATACCCCTTCTTCAAAAGTTATTCAAGCTACAGCTACAACTCGTTCTGTTCTGGCGCACTCATCCTATATGGATCCTTTGACACTGGAGCTGCTCCAAGAATCAAGTTTACAGAGAAATTGATATCCCTTTTTGGAGGTAGTCTAGGTACTTCCTGGAATACATATTCGAACTCTTTAAGTACCTCATGATCCTCAATACTTGACACCTTATCCTTAGGCATTTCCCCCACATGGGCTGCAAATAATTGATAGCCTTTTCTGTAGCACTTCTTCAACTGCATTGCTGAGATTTCTCTAATAGTAATAGCTCTAGAAATTCCTTAGATGACTCTCTGATTCCCTTCTTCATCTAAGCAAGTGAATGTATTGTTACTACAGTCCAAGATGGCATGGTGCTGGTCCATCCAGTCCATCCCAATTAGACAGTCATAAGAGCCTAACGACAGAATTTACAAATCATCCTTTTTTCTTAGTCCATTCATGTCTACAGGACAGGACTTGCCTAACTCTGTGATTTTCCTCTTGGTTCTTGTAGCTAGCTGCACTAAACAAGACTTTTCGTGTTTGCTTCTTATCAAATGAAAAACTTCTACCACTCTAGGGTCTATATAACTATGTCTAGCCCCTTAATCAACTAAAATAGTAAATGGTTGGTTTTTTATCATACCTTCTACTTCAATCATGTGTGATTGATACTCAGCTTGCTTGTTGTCCAGGGCTGCGTAGATCCTTGGAATTCTACTGCCCAAATCCTCCATTGTTTCATCTTGCTGAACATCATGGAGAACTCTTACTTTATCATTTATGTGGGGGAAATATCTGTACCTATGGTTTTCTTTACAACCCCAACATTCCATAGGTGGCGGCCTTGACATTTTCCCACTCACTTCAACCTTCCCGGGCTCTCTAGGAGACAACTATACTTGAGGTCTGTTTTTGAAAAAGGGCGGTTTATTTCCCTTCTGCCTCTGTTCTTTCTTGAACTTTTTTTGGTCATCCCAAGCCTTCTGAAAGGTAGGCTTTTATCTTTGTTGTTGAAATAAGAACTTTGCTCTTCTTATCATTTCTTCCATAGTCTTTGGGTCATCATACTAAATCCTATCCCCAATAGGAGGCGATAATCCACTCAGGTACCTCTGAATATTGACAAACTCATCTTTGATGAACGGAACATACTTCAGTAATTCCAAAAAATTTCGTTCATACTCATCAATGGTCTTGTTGTCCAGCTTGAGTTCAAAGAACTCTTTCATATTTCTATCATAATATTTTTTAGTTAAGTTATTCCTCTTGAAATACCTCTTGAATTCTTTCCATGTGATGTCCCTTTCCCTAATGTGCTGCACCTGCACAAGTTGATCCCACCACATGGATGACTTTCCCTTTAGTTGGTACATGGAAATCCTACCCTCTGCATGAGAGGAATAATTCTACAGTTGAAAGTATTTCCTCATACCCAGCAACCAAGTTTCGACATCTTCCTCCTTCTTATGTTCTCCATCGAACATTGGAGGATTGATCTTGTTCATTTCCCCTTTCAATTCATCCATCCTAGATCTCCTATGCTTTCTGGTAGGAGATGGGCTTGAACTACTGTGTGCTTCCCTACTAGAATGCTTTGGGGAGTGATGACGATGTCTGTTGACACTTCCTGATCTTCTTTTCCTCTTAGGGGTCCTACAACTCTCTGTCTTTCTTGAGTCACTCTCCTTTTCCAATTTCTTTTCTATTCTTTCCAGACTCTTCAACATCCTTAAGTTGAATTCACCCTGCTTATCCTTGACTTTCATGAGCTTTCAACTATCAACTCGGTGAGCCTGGGCATCTTTCTACAATATTTCAATGATTTTCATCATATATCCTTCCTTATCCATCTCTTTTCCTTGCCCATTAGAGTTTTATCCTTCAACTCCCAAGTTGATATTCCTTCCTTCTCTTTCGTTCTCTGAATTGGAGGCAATCCGCACCTCTTCCATTCTCTACTCTCAACGACAACCCTATTCAGTTTTGGCACTTGCTAAGATTCTGCAAACACACGTCCAGACAACAGGGATTTGTCAGGTCATCATTCTTAGCAAATTCCACACATTCAAAACCATTATGATTTAAGAAAACGCTTCGACTTCACAAAATTTCCGAATTCTGCTCGGCTCTATAGTTGTCGGGTGATAGCTCCCTCTTTCTCCCTATCCTCGTAACCAAAGGATGTGACCAAATGCTAGACTACTAGGTGTTACTCGAGCTTTTGACCTTCGAAGAGTTTAAGGTACACAAATCTATCTCCTGGAGTTTCGATTTATCGAATTCACGTAAATCAGGTGGATGGGCGATGCACGTTTACCCAACATCCAATGGTTAAAAATCTGTAACGATTCTTCTGTCTTCGAAGATCTCGAGACTTCGAAACTTCGGGTTTCAGGTTTTTGGTAACCAAGATTTCATGATGCATCGACTCCAAATCTCTTGTCACTTCAATCCCTGAATTCCAATATGGAAATTCATGTATGAGATGAACGATTGTGAGCCTCCCCTGATCCGATGATCCATATCTCTCCTAAGATTACACATATCAAATCTCTTCAGCCCTAACTTCCTCGCTATTTGGATGGATCCGACGGCACATGGGATTTTGACATTTCTTCCCGGAAGCGCTCCACCGTCCAATTCTACCCTTGTTAATCTCTTTCGTGATTCGGCTCTTGGAGTGACCAAGAATTTGGCCTATGCTCCAAGTTCATGATCCCTGAATTCATGAAATGATCCAATAGTCCTGATTCCCCACGATCTGACGACTCAGATGTCATTAGCATTTCACGTATCGGGATTTTGTGTGTCATGAGGTCGAAGGATTTTCCACCTTCATCCTCCCTATTCCTGAAATGTCGATTTCTTCCTGGAAAATTAATGGTCTAGATCCCTCTTAGATCGAAGGTTGTGATCCAATCGTGAATTCTCATTTCACGAATTCTCACAAACTCACCCTTAGACCATTTCAAGTCACAATTCAGTGAAAGGTTGATCGCTCTCCATGCATCCTTCCGATGGACGGTCCTGACGAATTTGGGATTTCACGTATCGTGATTCCCATAGTCCTGTGCAACTCCAAAGGTTTTTAAACCTTGTCCACATTCTCCAGATTTGATGGTTGTGAGGGTTCCCCTTTCCTCCTGAACATATTCTATGGATCCAACAATTTTGGTGTGGAGTTCTCTCTCTCCCTATGGACATATACCACACCGATTGTAGTTTTATAATACCGCTACACCTCCTAAGCTTTGTAACATGGTCAAGTTGTCCGTTGACACTCAGAAACATTCTGAGGTCTGAAATTAGTCCTCCAGACACAATTTCTTCTCAAAACTTCGGTCCAAAGACCACTTATCCGGCCCATCCAGGCTCAGTGTTGAAACCAGGATCTGATACCATACTATAACGTCCGTGACCATCAACGCCATGGTCAGGACAACATTAATATGCGGAAAAACACTACTATAACATATTATGAATTATTATGAAATACAATTGCTTAATAATAGTTAAACACAACATAAGCACATTAATACCATTGGAATCCATAATCCACGACATTAACAATAATTCACGAATACAACGGAATTACATGTAAACATTGCTAGAATCACAGACATGCATATTAAATTGAAATTATATGCATGTATATACTTATCGTTTAGACTAGATGTAATTCACCAACTATGTGTAGACCTCCCATGAACCTCCCAACCTTAGACCACACTGCTCATCACTCTCAGTAGTAGGTCACCCCTGAGTTGGGACTAAGCTCCACTGGGTAGGTATTCCTAGGCTAGGCAAGGTTTACAGGAATAATACACATAAAAGAAGGAGGATTCTCTCCCAGGAACCACTTATGCCCACTTCCCATAGACTCTCCTTCCCCACATGCCTGTCCCACCCTAGGAGTATACACCTTCACCATCACCTAGACAGTCCTTCGGCTGCTAACCTCTCTTGCCTTGGTCTTCAATAATAGACCGAACCGGAAATCTCTGAGCTTTGTAGAAGCTATAGGGTTCCTTCCAGGATCTCTCTCCTTCCTTTGCACACTCTCTCACCTGGAGAGGTCGCTCACAGGCCAGGCAGCCTGTCCCTTCAACCTCAACCACCTTTCTCACCTGGAGAGAGTGTTGTATATGCTGGCCAACAAGCCACCCGCAGTCAAGCACTACACAACCACAACAATCAACTAGAACATAGAATCGAACACCCAAAGATGACGACAGACAGGTGAAAAAACATAACAAGGCTCAACAATTACGAGACAATTTGGTTTTCTCAACGAGGAACATAGGATGGCTTCTTGGTTCTGGTTTCAGAAATGCATAAGGGTACACAAAGATTCCACACAGAGGCTTAGACGGTTCAGGGGATGGATCTAAGTATGAACACCAGACAGAGGTCTATCTTGGACACCCACCATTTTTCGACGGAGGATCGAGAACGGACTACCGACTTAGGTGATGGATGGAGGAATGCCAGATGAACCCCCAACACGGATCTCTTCTTAGGTTTTAACTTCATGCACCTGGGATGACACGCGTCGCCTATGAGGTTGCATGCGCTTCATCAGCTAGTGTGCGCTTTTAGGCATGCGTTTCCCCTTCCATGGATTTGGGATCAGGGAAACACGTTTCACACATCACTTTAGAATAATAATTTAATATTATTCTGAAGGGTTTAAGCCCCCTCAGCTTAGGCCCTCTTCCAACCTCTCATCCCCCTCTCCCTACCTAGTCTTTGTGGAAGATTATTCCCCCATCACTCATTCATCATGGTCAGTCCACATGCAAAGATGTTTTTACATTAATAATGTGCACCATTACATGTACAAAAATCAAGCTCTTGGCCTTCAACACTTAGGCTCTCTGGCCTAATAATCACATAATCCCACCAGATTATATAAACATGGCTCACCAGCCTATAAAACATAATTACAATTCATAATGCAATATTTATACTTCATAGACATGATTTACAATAGGGCTCGACCTTGGGGACATTACAGTTATTTCCCAAGGTATAGTCTACTCTCAAATCATTGGCTTGTCTTCCATTTCCTAGCGGAAGAAGACCTGCAAAAAATACTAATTCGTCCATGGATCTTGAGCCGAGGTGTCCTCATGATCAAACGTTGGCGACCAAGCTTCAACCCTCTCATGGACACCTTCTCGGGTAGATTCTTATGGATTCTCCTTCCTGATTTCTCATTAGAACTCTAGTCGGTGCGTATTTTCATAGACATTGCAAATTTGGTTGGAAGATTTGTGTATTTTGGGGAGAATTCCTTAAGGTGGAATAATAAGAGGCTAGCCTGGGTACTGGTAGAAATGGATCTGGAGCTGGGTTTTCCTAACGAGATCGAAATATCTTTGGGAGACTCCTCCTTTATGGGTTCTCTGGACTATTGGTTAGAACCATTCATTGTCACTCTTGCTGGAAGACGGGTCACCTAGAAGATAAGCGCCCCACTAAGAAGAAGCCTCTTGATGTTTCGACCTGCATGGAGGACTCTCCTAGGGTTTTAGGCTGTCATTCCATCCTTGATCCTGATGTTGTTACTTTCTAGCATGACTCTTTTCTAGGTAAGATGTCTACATTTTATCCTTCCTTTTTTAACACTCTATCTACAGATGACAAGAGATCCCTCATTTCTCATGAAGATTGGCTTGTAGATATTTTTCGGGGTTTTGAGACTTAGTACTAAATAAATTCAAGAAGGATCCAACAAGGAAGGGACCGTTTTTAAAAGGGTTGGAAGCTCACGTTCAAGCTGGAACATATTTCATCAACCAAGTCTCTCTTGTCGTTTGTTCGGTTGGGGTGGAACTTCTTGGTTCCACTATTCAGAACACACTTCCCTCCCCCTAAACACATTTGTTCATGGATAAGGGGATCGATATTATTGGCCTCGAGGAAGAATCCACTCAACCACTGTTGTCAGAAGTTGACCCATTACATAGGAATAATCATTGCTCCCTTGAGATAAAAAAGGATTTAACGGGATCCATTGGACATGTCCCCACTTATAAAGAGGTCCTCTCACTCACCCATTTAATGGAATCTAACAAGTTATAATCTCCTCTTGGCCTTGTTGATAGATCTAATGTCATAGTGAAAAAAAAGGTAGGGAAAAGAGATGTCAAAATTGGGAAAGGGGCAATAGATGGAGGTCTCACACCTTTTATCCCTCCACTATCTCGTGAAAGATCCCATCATTTTCCTTCTTCTCCCCATATGGCCCTTTGAGAAATGAAACCCTCTTCTAGGGTTGTTCCATGATTATTTTTCTCTCAATTTATGGGGGATTAGGGGCCCTAACTGATCCAGGTGGATATCGGTGGCCACCCACCTTTTCTGACTGTCTCAAAATAGTTTTCTGGCAATTTTGACAATTTACTATTTTTAGCAGGTTTTAACTTTCGAGGACATTTTGAGGGCCTAAATGACATTTTTTAGAGATCGATTTTCTCAATGATATTCTAAGGCATGATTGAGCCCCCAAAATGAATCTCCTCGATGATACCTTTCCAACGAGCTATCATATGCCTAAAACGAAGATCGTATGCAAAAGTTACGACCCTGAGAAGTTGATGTACTAACTTACCCAAATGGGGCCCACGTGAATTTTGGTGCTTCATCTCCTAGGGTTAGGTTTTTGGATGTATAGGGGTTTTGGCATTCCTGTTTATTGTAAAAAGGCCTTCAAAGCCTCATTGTAATCATCTTCTTGCGAATGCGAGTAGCCGTCACATCTCTTCTCAGAGATAAGTTGCCACCATTCTAGCAAGTCTTTCACTCTGTATTTTTACACTCTCTATACATTTATTTCATGAATAGAAATTGTGTATTACTGTATCTCTGTGTTTATGGTTGCATCTCTGATATATTTATGTTATATTATTGAATATCTGCAATATCTTTGTGCATTTCTTTATTATATCTCTAATCTCATTTCGTGCTGAAAATAATCCGGATCACTAACAAACTTTTATCCCTCAAATATTAGATCGCATATGTTCAACCTGATATTATCTTCCTTCAAGAAACCATGGCAGTTAGTGATAAGGAAATTAATTTCTCCTTAAATGTTGTGCTTTTTGGGAATGTGTAGCTATGGATCAAAATGGTCATTCTAGGGGATTACTCTCTAGATGGAACCCTAGAAGTGATGACCTGTGTGCTTTTTCCACCAATGTAGGTATCCTTCTTTAGGGTCGGCTGAAAGATGTCACTAAGAAGTTCATAATACTAAATTACTATGGCCCATATAAGGATATAGTGAAGTTTTGGAAGCCCTTGCTGGACTGTGTCTTTCTTATGGAAGGGGGATTAATCATTGGTAGTGAATTGAACCTTACAATAAATTCAAGGGATATATAGGGTGATCATGCTAGGTTGGATCATTTGTATACTTATTTTCCAAACATGTTCACATTTGTTGGTTTCATCGTTGTCCCTCCCTGCCCTAATATTCCTACTTGGTAGAAATGTAGGTTGGGTACTACAGGTATTTCAAAATGACTAGATCATTTCCTCATAAATGAAGGGATGTTAGGGAGCTTGTGAAGATGTAGGTCATGGACTTTAACTCAACATTGTCATATCATAATCCTATTTGTCTTCAAATTGATGATTCCTTTGATCAGACCTTCTCTCCCTTCAAATTTAATAAGGCTTAGTTGACTGAACCATATTTCATCCCTTTAGTATGATCAAGCTGGAGTTCTATGGCTCAGTGGGAGAACACTTTAGCGATGAGGTTAATAGTCGAGAAGCTTAAAAAACTCAAAGAAGAAGTGATAAAAGTGTTGACTGAGAAAAATAAGAAGATAAAATATGAAATATGTTAGATTGACATGAAATTGGGATAGATCTTTAGAAATTTTCCTTCTCAATTATTCTGTATAAAAGATAAAGAACTTATTAGTTCCTTAGAGAAGAGGAAAGTGGATATTTTAAGGTTGGATGAAGAAACATGGAGTCTTATAAGTCAGTCCATTTGGCTCCAAAGTGGGGATAAGAACATTAATTATTTTCATAAATTTTTTGAACATAAAAGGTTGACTAATACTATTTGGGTATTAATTGATTTAGAAGGCCACAATTTGACTTCACGGGTTGATCTTAGGTCTGTTTATTTTAATTTTTTTAGGACTATGTAAAAAGAAGCAAATAAGGAGGATACACTTACTAAATTCAGAGTTATAAAGGATGTGCCTTGTATTTTCACAGATGAGGAAAGTGATGAAGTGAGGAAATAGGTTACTCTAGAGGAAGTAGAGGAAACTATTTCAAGAATGCCAAAGGACAAAAGTCCTGGTCCTAATGGGTGGACCTAGGAACTATTCAAACATTTATTTGATATTATGGGGAATGAACTCCTGGGGGCTATTGAAGAAACCAAAATATCTGGCAAAGTCATTGGATTATTGAATGCCACCTTTGTGGTCCTTATCCCAAAATATTTGAAGCCTGCCTCTTTTAATGACTTCAGACCCATTGCACTTTTTAATTTTGTATATAAATTCATTTCGAAAATTATTGCCAATAGCTTAAAAGGCAAGTTGGTTTCTAGTATCTCATCAGAGAATTTGGGTTTTTAAAAGACAGGTTGATTTTTGATGGTGTTGGGCTATCTCAGGAGTGTATGCACACAGTCAAAACTAGGAAAACGAAATCTCTCATTCTAAAGTTGGATCTTAGGAAAGCTTATGATAAGGTTAACTGTCACTACCTTCGGATGATGATGATTCAAATTGGCCTGAGATGGGAGGTGACACAATAGATAATGGGATGTGTTTCTAGTGATAAATATGTAGTATTTTTTAATGGAACTTTGACTGATTTCTTCAAAATTCATAGAGGACTAGGACAAGGCTTCCCCCTCTCACCTTTAGTATTCTTGTTGGTGGTGGAAAGTCTCAGTATAATTTTGAAAAAGGGCGTGTACAGGTGGGAAATTCAAGGGTATCCAGGTTGAAAAAGGTATCATCATCACTCATTTTTTTTTGGATGATGTTTTAATTATTGTCTTTGGTTCTATTGAAGAGTGGCTTTCCCTATAAGATCTTCTAACAAGCTTCTATCAGGCCTCAGGTATGGAAATCAACTGTTAAAAACCATGTTTCTTCTCTCATAATTTAAATGATGATCTTCTTAATAGTGTTGGAGTTACTTCACATAGACATAGGATTTTTTTTTCCTAAGGTTTTTCCTATGTTTATTAGTCTTTATCCAGTATCCTAAAGTTTAGGGAGAATATTCCTCTAGGAAAATATTCTCTTCGGTTTTCACTTCAGTTTGACTAGTTGAGTGGAGTCTAGATGTTGCATTGGTTTTGTCACCATGCAACATTGGGATCATCACCAACTAATGCACATTGTCCTTCAGATCATCACTGGACTAGCGGATTACCCTTGATTCCATAATCTCCTCCTCACTTCACTATGTTTCAGTCAGTTAATTGAAGACTTGTATACTAGTTAACTCAGCTAGGTGGCAGTTCACTCTCGTAACTGCCAGAGAGACTAGACTAGGTGAAATTTCAGTCCCGTAACTCCTGGTGTGTTTCTATATCACTCTAGAATACCACTATGGTACATTGGCTTCACCTCCAGTGTGCATTGGTTGAGATATACAAAGTATATCATGTGTAAATTATTTATTATTCATATGGTTAATGAGAACTCTTCCATTCTTTCTCTCTTGCTTCTTATTTCTGAATTTCTCTCTGCAAATGTGTGTGGTATTTTATAGATAGATATATTCTATGCTAGTTCAACACATTTACATGGTATCAAATCCAACATACTCCTAAGCAAAGATACACCAAATTATTTTTGCAGGTACCAAAGATTGAAGACAACGGAAAAATGGAATTCCCAAAAGAATTCATTCTTACACCTTACAACTTATTTGAATGAAAGAAGAATATCATCATGCATATTCAAAGAATATTATTATACAGGTTAACAATGAATACAGAGACAAAAATGACATTAGCCATAGAAAAATCCAAGTATATAAATCAAATGGATGAAGCATTCAAAACAATTTGCAGTCTCATTTTTCCCGATATCCTTTTTCACATATGTTCCTGTAAAACGCCCAATGAAGCCTAGACCACCATGGAAGGGTTCTTTGGAAAACAATATGAGATGAGGGGACACATTCTCAAGGTTTAATTGCTCACATTGGATCCAAAAAGATTCGACAAACTCCAAGATTTATTTACGAAATACAAGGATTTACTGTTGCAACTCAAAGCTTGCGGGGTTGATAAATCTAAGGAGCAGAAACAAATGGTTCTCACCATTCTCTCCAAAATTGGTCTTGAATTCTCGGTGTTCATATACACATTTATTTTAGTCAAATTTACCTCTGGAGCCACCTAGAAGATTCCTTCTCTTGAGGAATTTATCGAATCACTGACACAAGAGAAAACCAAGCTCATCAACATGGTAAAAATCAAAGGTCTAAAGGCACATGCACTTACTGTGAAAGATGGAATCCATCAATATTAGAAATATAAATATAAAAAAAAAGGAAAGCTCATGCAAATTCGAAGAAGGAAGGGTAGTCAAAACCCTTCACCAATGCCTCCAGATCCAAAGGTGGAAAGGGAAGAAAAAGGCATAAATGCACATACTGCCATAAAGGATTCCATCTAGAATATGCATGCATGCATAAAAAAATAGATCTAATGACTCAAATACTTCAATAAAACAAACTTGGATATCACATCCCCAAGGGTGCCAAGAAGAAGAAGCCAGAAGATCAGAATCTGAAGAAAGGCAATTCTAGCCATGCCTTGATTGCCATCAACTCCTCTCTTGATGCTTGGATCATATAGTCAGGAGAGTCACATTACATGGATGCCACAAAAGAAGTCTATTATTCATTGGATGCATTAGAATTTCCTCCTTTTCTGATGGGGGGAAACTCTCCAGTCAAGGTCACCGACAAAGGAAGGATTGAACTCACCAACGAAAGCTTCAAGAAAGTGTATCAGATGACGAATTCTGAAACCAGAAAGAAATTAATTTTCACACCTAATGCAGTGGACATATATGACATGTAAACCAATTCCAGGGTTTCTACCGGCGAGGTAAATCATCAATCTAGATTGTATACATTTTCTGAATTTGTTGAACCAGATTCTTCTTTACTGCTTACCCATGCTGATGAAAGCAGTAGGATATGGCAAGAAAGGTTCATGCATTTGAATTTTAGAAACATGCAACAAATTAGCAAGCAAAGATTGGTTGACGGTCTACCAGAAATCCATTTCTCCAAAGGAATCTGTGAGGGACATGTTCTTGGAAAACACCCTCAAGATAAACTCGACAAAGGAAAGACTCAAATAGATTCCTCTCCTTTAGATATGATCCATAGTGACCTCATGGGACCTTTTCCAAATCCATAAATCATAAAAGCGAGGTATGTTATTGTTTTTGTTGATGATTTCTCACGTTTCACATGGATTTAATTTCTCGGGAAAAAATCAGAGGTCTTTCAACACCTAAAATATTTCAAAGCCCCGGTTGAGACGCAATTAGGAAAGAAAATCAAATTCATATGAACTGATAATGAGGGAGAGTATGTCAATCATTAGATCCAAAATATTTTTCATGAGACAAGGCTTCAGTTGCATTCCACAGTTCCTTACACTCCGTAGCAAAATGAAGTTTTTGAGTGGAAAAACAGATCTCTAAAAGAGATGGCATCTTGCATGCTACATGCAAATTCACTTCCATAGCGATTATGGGTCGAAGAACTTAATTGTGAAACCTATATCCAAAACGTATCTCCCCATAGATATGTCAAGGATAAGACCCCCCTACGAGGCTTGGAGCAGCCTCAAACTAGAAGTGACCCACTTTCCTCTTTTCGGTTCATGTGCATGGGCCCAGATTCCCTCTGAAAAGAGGAAGGCACTTGATCAATAGAGCACAGAGTTTAGCTTTATTTTATATCCCGAGGGTGTGAAAGGATACCAACTTATTGATCCTTCCTTGGATTAGCTCATCATTGAGTGAAGTTTCCAATTCCAGGAAAGTGTCTCACATGTACCTCAACAGCCGCATGCACCTTCATTCTTCCACCTGTCCAAGATGATGAGCATGAACATGTCGAATCTTCTTCAGAAAAGAGTTCTACTTTAGAGGATTCTGATGATCCAGAGACAGAGTCAATATAGTCAGATGCATATTCAGTGCATCCAAATGCAGATGCAGAGCCAGAGAAGAGGCCCAAGTGGGCCCATACTACTCTTCAGGATGAAGGGGATCTTGTTGTTGATCAAGCCAACACTAGGAGGACTCGATATGATTTCTAGGAGCCTCCTATTGCACTCACTACTGCTAAACCATTTCCCTCCAAGCATCTTTTCTTGGTTCAGTATTTGGATCCATAGTCTTATCGTGAGGCTGCTGGAAATCCCTTTTGGGAATCTTCCATGCAGGATGAGTACAACTCCCTCCTCGAGAACTAGACTTGGGATCTGGTTCCCCTTCCTTCAGGAAGGAAACTTGTTAGGTGCAGATGGGTCTACAGGACCAAGAGCACAGTGGATGGACATATTAGCAGATACAAAACCATGATAGTTTCCAAAGGATTTCAGTAGGTGCATGGCATTGACTATGATGGGACCTTCAATCCAGTAGCGAAGACAAATTCCATATGTTTGGCACTTTACATTGTGACAAACAAGGGATGGGAAGTCCATCATATGGATGTGAAGAATGCATTTCTTCATGGTGATCTCTTTGAGGAGATCTATATTGAGCAGCCCCATGGATTTATGTAGGATTCCTCTTTGGTATTTCGACTGAAAAAATATCTTTATGGCCTCAAGATGGATCCAAAGGAATGGTATGCCAAGATGGACTCCTACTTGTTGTCACATAACTTTGTACATTGTAAATCAGACCTGAATGTCTACATCCTCAGGATGACTTACTCACTTCTACTCTTAGTTCTATACGTTGATGATTTACTGATCACTGGTTTCTCGACTTCAACGATTGCTACAATCAAGAGGATTCTACATGACAAGTTATTGATGATGGACATGGTCTGCTACAATTCTTCCTTGGAATTGAGATCAGTCAAGATGCATCAGGCATCAAACTGTCTCAGACAAAGTATTCACAAGATATCCTTGAGATATTTCACATGACAGAATGCAAGTCTGCTCTGACTCCTTTCCTATCAGGACTCAAACTTGAGGTTGGTGGGGACACTCCACTGATTGACAACACACTGTACAGAAAACTAGTGGGGAGGTTTTTGTATGTCACACACTCCAGACCAGACCTCTCCTATGTAGTTGATGCAATTTACAGGTTCATGCAGGAGTTGCATGAGCTACACTAGAAGGATGCAAAGTGTATCCTTCGATAAGTACATGGAACCATCCCCTTTTGGATTCATTATGCAGCAGAGTCTACACTAGATCTCATCGAGTTCACTGATTATGATTGGCCTGGTGATAACACTGATCGCAAGTCCACATATGGTTACTCACTCAGTCTTGGTTTCGGGCCTATCTGTTGGTCAAGAAAGAAGCAGGCTGCTATTTCTCTATATTTAGCAGAGGCATAGTACAAAGGGGTATTTAACATAACCATTCAGGCTATGTGGCTACAAAATGTTTCTCACTGAGTTGGACATTCAGTTTCATTGACTGATCGTCATCTGGTGTGAACACCAAAGAAATTTGAAGTTCTAAAGAGATCTAGTTCAAAGGCAACAGATGAAGCACATAGAGATCCAAATGCACTACATTCGGGACTTAGTACACGAGGGGATCATAGACCTATAATTTTGTCCTTCAGCAAAACAAACGACGTGCATCTTCACCAAGACCTTCACTGAGCAGAAGTTCCATTCTCCACGAATTCATCTTGGAGTGAAGGACACAATTGCCTACCAACTATTATTTCTTCTTTTTACATACATTGTACCTTTAGTGGGGGGTTTTCCCATGAGGTTTTCCCTCATTCCTCACTTTATTTCAGTGTATTTTTTTTATTTGAGTACCTAACATGGCCTCATTATCGAGACCCATTCTTTATTTTCACCATAGTGATGTTCAGGGGGGGTGTTGGAGTTACTTCACACACCTAGGATTTATTTTTCCTAAGATTTTTCATATGTTTATTAGTCTTTATCCAGTCTACTAAAGTTTAGGGAGAATATTCCTCTAGGAGAATATTCTCTTTAGTTTTCACTTCAGTTTGACTAGTTGAGTGGAGTCTAGATGCTGCATTGGTTTTGTCACCATGCAAAATTGGGATCATCACCAGCTAATGCGCATTGTCCTTGGGATCATCACCAGGATAGCACATTACCCTTGATTCTGTAATCTCCTCCTCACTTCACTCTATTTCAGTCAGTTAACTGAAGACTGGTAGGCTAGTTAACTCAGCTAGGTGGCATCTCACTCTCGTAACTTCCCAAGACTAGACAGGGTGGCAGTTAACTCCTGTAATTGTTGGTTCATGTCCAGATCACTCTAGACCACCACTATGGTGCATTGGATTCACCTCTAGTGTGCATTGGTTGAGTTATATAGAGTATATCATGCGTAAATTATTTATTATTCATATGGTTAACGAGAATTCTTCCATTATTTATCTCTTGCTTCTGCTTTCTAAATTTCTCCGTGGAAATGTGTGTGGTATTTTCTATCTATATCTATTATGTGTAGGTTAAACACATTTAAAAATTGAGTAGTAGAGATATTTGGGATTCTTGTTTCTCCTTTGGACCAAAGGATGAAATACCTTGGATTTTTTCTGAAACCAAATGATTATAGAGTAAACGATTGGCATTGGCTACTCCAAAAAGTGGAGAAGAAGATTTGACATTGGACGAGTAGATGGCTCTCCTTGGGTGGTAGACTGGTTCTAGTCAACTCTGTTTTACAAAATATGTTGGTTTATTGGCTCTATTTAGCAAAGGTGGCTTTGAATATTATTGATAACATCAGTCAAATATTCTCTAGATTCCTATGGAAAGGTGCTAAAAAACCCATTGGGTTTCATTTATCCATTTGGGATTCGATTACAAGGCCAAAGGATTTGGGAGGATGGGGAATTCATAACTTGAACGGGTTTGAAAAAGCATTGGATGCAAAGTCCCTTTGTGGGGAGTTGTTTGGACTCTATCCATGGAGAAAGGTTTTGATCAGAAAGTACTTGAAAGGTGTTGAGGTTGTATTTTGTTTATGCACTGATAATAACAAGTTTCCTGTTGCTTCTAAATTTTGGAAGAATTTTATGGGTTCTTTGCATCTAGTGAATAGGTCGTTGGCATGGTCAGTTGGGAATGGGACTAGGGTTCATATTGGACAAGACCCTTTCATATGTTTTTATCACATGTACAAACTGCCAGATGCTCTCGTTTGACATTTGAATGACCTACATGTATACTCCTTGGCACATATCACATACACATCTTCTTTAAATTCTTCTAATACACAAGATTGGCTTTCAGCAGTGGACCTTGGATTGGATGGTGAGTTGGCTATTGAATGGTTTATATAACTTGAAATGTTAATAAATAGTGGTGTTACTATTAAAAGTGATGCAGACCTCTTAGTTTAGACATGGAATAATTCACTGGGAACAATGACTGCCAAATTAGCTTATGATGCTCTTACAACTCAGGATGTGGTGGAGGATCTAGTTTGGTGGTCCCAAGAATTGTGGAAATTTAAGCCTCCATACATGTTAATTCTCTTTATGTGGATTTTCTTAAAGGATCATGTCCTCACTAGAGTAAATTACAAGCTCAAGGGGGGTATAGGTCCCTATGTTTGCACTCTCTGCTTGAACGAAGAAGAGTATACAATGCATTTGTTTTTTTAGTGTTCAATTTCACAATCTATCTAGGAAAATGTCTATAATAAAATAAAATTAGAGGGATCTTGGAACATGCCTACTTTAGAAAGAAATCTTCATAGCTAGTTTATTTCATCTCCTAGACATAGGGTAGTTACATTTATTTTTCTCTAAGGAATTTGGCATTATAGGAAAAAAAACTTGTTTGAGGATTGGGCTAGGAATGATGTGGCCACCACCTCAAGAATAGTGTTGGCTATCAAGAATTTTCCCATTCCAAAGAAAGGTGAATGCATTGATTTCATTTTGAACCCAGTTTATTTTGATAATAATCCTATTGGGTTCTTTTATGGTGATGCACAAAGAGGCATTTGTGGTGTAGGAATTGTATTGAAGTTCAAAACCAAACATTTCTTCAAAGAACATTTTTTTGTTGGTGTTGGCACTAATACTAAGGAAAAACTTCTTGGATTATGGGCCCTTCTCTCTATTGAAAATGGATGCCACATTGAATATTTAATGGTGGTTGGTGACTCGAGGGTTTTCATAGACTGGCTGGATGGGAAGTCTCAACAGGAACCACTCAACTTAAGGCCATGGGAGGTGAACATTCAGGAACTAAAAATTCAATTCAGATGGTCTAAGGGTCTACATGTCCATAGACATTTGAATTCAATGGCAGACTACCTTTCAAAACTAGCACTAGAGAAGAATCTTGGGTGGCTCCATTTTGAGGAGGTCTACAAGGATTCTTTGATAATCTATGGTCAATTTTATATCTTCTAAGTCTAAGGACAATGTGCTTCTTTTGTTTTTGTCAAGAACATCATCACAGTTTTGTAAATTTATGAAAAAATCATCTTTTGTAAGGTTTATTATCATTGAGGACATTATTAGAGACTTATAATTATGTGGTATGTCACAAAATAGTATGAAGGACATAGTTCTTTGTGGATTGTCTCAAAGCATAAATAGACGTATCTATATTTTGGGAAGTTTTGGGAAGTTTCCTTTGATTCAATATTGAATAACAATGAATTTTTTTTTTCGAAGGGAAACTAAATTTAATCAATGTAATAATTCACATATAAACACATCAATATTTTCCTTAAGATAGACACACTATCTTAGCATTGGAACATCTTATTTGAGAGAATATCTCAACTACACACCAAACTAGGAGCTAAAAAGTCGGAGAGAATCTCTCATAGCCAACTAATCTATTAACCTCTTGGAATAAAAAGTGCTAAAGTAAAGACAAAGTTTACATTACAATGACCAATACAAGAAAATCCACAATCTTCTTATATGATCAAATATCACACATGAAGCTATAAGATAGGTAGGACTTAATAATTCCAATACTCTCCCTTAACAAGTACTTGTAATAGGAAGTCTTTTATGTACATGGCTCATTCAACTTATTGATTGAATCCCCTTGGATGTGCAACCAATTCCATCAACATTCCAAGAGATAAATATTGCAACGAATGTAACAAATCTTTGCTAACACTTGACCCTTGAGTCTTACCTCATTCTAACACACATAACAACTTGTATACAGATTTACGATCCCATATCATCACCCTGAGTCCACAACCAACATATAGTCCACTCATAGATAATTCAACCAACACATGACCACCTCATCCAAGTGTTATAAAAATCCTTATATAGGTGAATATAATCCCCCTTTGGGGAAATTCAATAGGTGGTCATTTCAAATATTCAACTCGACTATACCATATGGACATGCAATAGTTTCCCTAATGATCAAGCAAGATCTAGTGGCTAGTTCAACTTATGTGCTCAAACATGAGGATGGACATCCAAATGTTCTATTTAAGTTGCACTCACATATTCATCATATAGACCAAACCTCCCAACTTGGACACACCATAATTGGGGTCATCTAGTTTTCATCTCGGACACACCGAGATATCCTCCATTTAGCGATGACACGCCAAGAAAAATATCAAATCGAAAACAATAATAAATTTATCTATCTTAACTCAAACACACCAATCCATATGATGCTCATCTCGAACACGCCAAGAAAGCGATTCAATCAGACACACTGAGTAATCCTCAAACTATTGGTATCACAACGGATGAATCTTTTGACACTGACTTTCATTGTGACACACACAATAATGAATCTACACATTATGATCCATTTACCAATCCCAGACATGCATAGGAAAAAATGGATTCCATATTTGTGTAGATCCRAGATTCTRTGRCACACATGAAAGCTTAGGATCTAGAATAACACCATTGCTTTCTCTACTACAAYTCTGATTTTTCTATCCAATATCACACTATCCTCAATAATCAATTGGYTATAAATCACTATTCCATTACATGGATCTATGACACACAATAAATTTGATTAACATAACACTACTAGAAACACCTCTAATGAACATCGCCTTCAAGAAAAATGACTCCACATAAGATGGTTACAGTAAWTTTTTTTTGYTCAAACCATGTAAGTYGTAACCAGKRAAAATTTTAAGGATATGATATTTATYGTAGAGTTTATAAAGGTAAGAGAATATTGTATTCAATGTCCATTTTAAGTTTGGAGAGTCATTCATTTTTTTCATGGAAAAGTATACCAACCTTGCAAATAATTCCTTATTGAAAAAAAACATTAGGAGAAATTTTCTAATTACATTATTTACAATGGACGAATATTTATGACGAGTGTTTCTTGTGTTGGGTAAATATTGTCACTCTCAATTTTATCAATGTTATATCTAATATGCATATTCTATTGCAATTTACATATTATATGAGTGTTTCTCATTGTAGTATTACATGTGCACATTTCAAAATATTAATATAGGATTGGACACCCATGGATATTGCTATGAATAATATTATGAAATAATTAAATTTCAAAAAATACCCCACTCCCAATTGAATCAAAGACAACTCTCCAATACATATAGGCTCAAAGCCATTAAAAAATACTCATTATGAGCTTAACATGTAATTTATGGGAATTGAACCCTGATGGGGAAGATAAATATCATTCCTCACAACCATCCAAGCTAAACCCAATTGACATTTTTTGCTATACATAATAGATAAATCAACTTACTTATATATATTCTTTAAATTTTTTATGATTTGTTTATTTTTAAAAAAAATTGAGTTAAGTTAAAGAATTGAGTCCAACTCCAAGTTGAAGATCTCATTGCATTCAAACACGAGTAGTTTGGTCTTCATCAAGGTTACAAATTTGATATAACCAATGGTAAATGTTAAAAAACAATTTGAGTGGATTTTTTCTTGAATAAAAGTTTGAAGAAAACATTTTACAATTTAACACCAATGGTGGGAATCTATGTTATATTTAAAGACCTAATTTGATCTGATCTGAAGCAAAAAAATCATTTACAAGATCTGATCCTCCAAGAGTATCCAATATTATTTAAGAATCGATACGTAGAGAATATTCCCTAAAATTATATATATATATATACTGCACTTTTGGCTTCAACAAGAAACAAAATCATTTACAAGATTTGATCCTCCAAGAGTATCCAATATTATTTAAGAATCGATACGTAGTGAATATTCCCTAAAATTTGATATGCACAATCACGGATTTGGAAAATATATTGAAAAAACCTATTATGTGTTCATGTAAAAATTTTAAATTTAGGCAAAAAATATAAATATGTGCGTAACTATAATCATAGATTAGACTATTTAAATTTTATTTTGAATATTGTAAGGCCTGTGGTGCCAAGCTCGGGTGCACACTCTTTTGCCACAAACTAAAATGGAGGAAATTGGGAAAGAAAGACACTCGGTGAAAATGAGGACATCAAATTATTAGTATAGGGGAGATTTGGGGTTCCTTGGGTGAATGATACGCCAAGGGGAAACTCCAGCCGAGATGCCTTGTGACATACGTCAAACAACGGGTGGTTTGATGAAGGGTTGAGGGAATGAATTGGGTGCTCCACCAACAAAGGAAAATCGTCTAAGGCATGAGGGGTGCACTTAGTAGAGTTGTCTTGACTCACCTAAGGGGTGCGCACACCCAAGACAATGAGTCGGCTACACAGATTGTTGGGTCGACCAAATGATATAATGAGGTGTTCAGTGGGTCAACTAGGAAATAAGCCTAGACGTGCCCATATGAGGATTCAGCCCAACCTTGTGAAGGGGTGTGACTTGGTGAACCAACAAGTCAACTCACCTGTGAGAAAAGAGATGCGACAAATGGATGCCTATAAAGGAAAAAGGGTTCACAACCAAGAAAGTAGCTTGGAAGAAAAGGAGAGAAAGAAGAGCTATGTAGTTCAAAGGCAGACAAAGAGGGAGAGATTCGTCAAGGAGCCAATTCGCTCCACTTGGGAGGACTTGTGTTGCCTTGAGGTGGATTCGGTAGACAGAGTTGGGAGAGCCTCTCTTGGTCCAATTTTGGGGAAGTCTAGAAATTCAGGTCTATTGAAAGCATGTGTGAGGCAGAACCAAAATCTGTGAAGTCTACAGAAATGAAGAGACAACAAGTCTATAGTTGAGGGAATGTTTGAGGTGCACCGCAAGAGGTTTCAGAGATGATTGTGACAAAGTATTAGTGTGACGAATATGTTTATGAGTATCTTAGTGAGGTTAGGCAATTCATGTGACTATGTTGAATTTGTAAACCGAGCCAGTAGTTCTCATATCGTAACTATTTCAAAATAACAAAGACTCAGTCGATTGTTAGGCATAGTTTGTGCCGCCCACACTATATCTGTGTTTCTTTCATTTGTTCATTTGTTCTCTTGGTTTTTCATCTTCATCGATGTATTCTTAAAAATGAATAAGTCTTAGATATATTAGCAAATGTCTAAGTATAGAAGACTTGCACTAGAGTAGGAGTGTGACTCATCGGTAGCCTAGAATGGAGTATTGTATGCTCTAGGTGAAGAGACATAGTCCGGAAAAAGTAAACTTAGTGTTTCCAGGTAGCCAAGAAAGAAACATTTCAGTCTCTCACACCCTCAAGAAGTGAAAGATCACAAGATTTAGCTACGTACACTATAGGGACGTGACAAATACAAAAATGAAAAAAATAAGCCTAAATTTCTTATTTTTTTTTTAAATTTAACCAAATTGGAAAATTTTCCCTTATAAAAAAAACATCGGGGTACACTACATCCAAAAATGCCCTTTACAACCAAGGAATATCCATTTTTTTATAGTTCTCAAAGCTCTCTTGTAGGCCAACTCCAATTAACAAACACACCATTAAGTACAAGAAATAATAGATCCAGTCTTAGGAACTCTCAAATGCAAAATATTTGACTAGTTCACCATAACATCCATTCTCATGGAAGGCTCACCAAAAGCCACACACATGATGAAAAATCTAGGAACATTATTCAAAAATCCTTCATGTGACCTCTACTCCAAGAGAAACTCAAGATCCACATAGAGTGATCAATATTTTGATATACATTTCCAGGAAAAAACTCAAGAAATTTTTATCCAGGTGGATATTGGTGACCACCCACCTATTCCAACTGGCTCCTCGTGTCCATTTTTGTTCATCACGTCTTTATGTACTGCTTTATAATTGTGAGTTATACACTTCTGAGGCTTTTTGAAGCCTCACACATTCTCCAGGTGGAGACGAGTGGCTTCTCACCTAATCCAACTGGATTATTTTGTATGTTTTCATGTCAACACATCTTGTTGTACTTTCAGGGCTGTTTTGGGGCCCTAAACATTGTTTTTTTGGCTCGCCACAGTCAGACTGTAGACGGAGTTAGATTCTGAGGGAAGAATGTGTATTTATTTGAAATACCTTTCCAAAAGGCTATCACGTGCCTAAAATAGAGTTCATATACAAAATTTATGACCCTAGGAAAGTGAGGTACCAAATTACACCAACTTAGCCATAGGGCCCACATGACTTTTGGCGTTTCACCTTCTAGGGTTAGTTTTTTGGATGTCTATTTTTTTGGAACTCATGAGTAATATGAAAAGGGCCTATGGAGCCTCATTGTATTCCATTATACTTAGACAGATGTGCATAGCAGCCACATCTCTCCTCAGAGATAGCTACCACAATTCAAGCAAGTTTTAGTTCTGCAGTTTTACAGTTTCATCCTATTTAATTATTTAATAGAAGATATTGTTCACTGAATATTTTTTTTATTCTTCCTATCTCTATGTTTAATATATTCATTCTGTTAATCAATTCGTTCCGCTCCTAAATCTGGATCAGTGGTATCAGAACAGTCTTCTCTTCATTTATTTTTCTTCGTGCATGTCCCCAACAAGGTTTGGGTACAAGAAGTTGGGACTCAAACCAATCAATCCATTACCAGATCGGTTGCACTAATCCTGACAAAAACCCATGGGAGACAAAAATAAAAATGATGGAGCAGGAGATCCTATTAAAATGTTACTCGAGGAAGCCCCCGCGCGACAAAGGAACGAAATGATGGACAACTTCACGCAGATCCTTCGACGGTTGCCCATGGGAGAAGCATCTTTATTAGGTGGCCATGGAACCTCCTTCAAGGTAGAGGTAAATTTTGATATTTCATTATTTGAAGGAATAATAAATGCAAATGTTGTAGATAAATGGTTGAATCTACTCGAAGGATATTTTTTGGTCCACAATTTTTTCGATCAGGAAAATATCAGTTTTGCACTCCTCAAGGTCGTTCCCCATGTTAAAGATTGGTGGGATTCTTACTCTAAGCAAAGGGCCATGGAGGAATCTGTGATTTTTATGGTGGCCCCTACATGGGATTCCTTCTAGGATGCCATTAAAGAACTGTACTACCCTATTGGAATCTATGAGGACTAGTACACCAGATGGACCACCCTACATCAAGAAAAAGACCAGACAGTACCAGACTTCACCAATATTTTCCATACCCTCCGCACCAAATTGGGTATCAAAGATTCTGAGCGTCATTTGTTGCTAAAATACCATGGTTGTTTGCATAGATACATTCAAACATAAATGGACTTCCTATATATCACCTCATTAGGAACAACTTATAGATATGCTGTCAAAATCGAGTAGAAATTTAAGCAGAAACGACAAGAGTTTGGATCTACAAACCCCTCACAGCCGAAGTAGGGAAAAGGAAACCCCAACCCACACAGAAGGAGACCAAGTCATGATGGTTGACCTTAGGACAATCTATCCAAGCCACAACACAAGAAGGGAAACAAGTGGATGAAGAAGGAAACGCAAAAATGGTGTGAGTACCATAACATTCCTTGGAACAATACTGATGAATCCCACTCCAAGTAGTCCCTCGTGGCTGAGCTGAAGGATTTCGAGTCAAAGGTTGATTCTGATTCCGAATCAAATATTGAAGGAGGAAAGTGAATTATCGATGTTGAACCCAGTGCCATGGTCGCTACCACCAATTTCCGACCAAGCGAACCAGAAGAACCAGAGGAAGGGGAACGCCTCTTTCACTCACAAATGTGGGTCAAGGGGGCTCTGATTCACTTCATTGTCGACAGTGGTAGTCAGAAGAACCTAATTTCAGTAGAGATCATCAAGTGACTAAACCTTCCAATGAAACCACACCTGTATCCCTACACCATCGGCTGTATTTGTCAAGGAAGAGAGCTTCGTGTCAACCAACAATGTCTTCTTCCCTACAACATCAAGCCTTTCAAAGATGAGGTACTGTGTGATATTTATCCCCTTGAATTTTGTGATTTTTTTTTAGGGCAACCATGTTTGTGGAAGCGTCATGTTGTGTATGAGTCTAGACCCCGCAGTATTATTATTAATTTGGGTAGAAAATCGTACATGATCCTAGAGGTGGCACCGCCTATTTTTATTTCTTTAATCTCTACTATGCAATGTAGTAAGGTCATTTCACAGACTGTAAAGTTCGTCTTCTTTGTGATCCATGCTCATAGTAAGCACAAGGTCACCACCACATTTGTGGCCTCTACACAACACCTCTCTTTGCACTAGAAGAAAGTGGATGGGATCGTGGAATAATAGAGAGACATATTCGTCTCACCTATAGGGGTACTGACACACTGCCAAGTCAAGCATCCAATTGATTTGACCCCTGACGCACCTCTCCCTAATGGACCAATTTATCGGTGCTCACTGATGGAGAATGATGAAATTAGGTGTCAGATCCAAGAGCTTCTTCAAAAGGGGCACATCAGACCCATATCCTCCCCTTGCAGAAGCCCGATTGTATTGGTGCAAAAGAAGGATGAGACTTGGTGAATCTGCATTGATTACATAAACTTCAAAAAAATCACAGTCAGGAACCGCTACCCCATTCGCAGGACTGATGACCTTCTTGACCAACTGAAGGGGGAAAATTACTTCAGCAAGATTGACCTGAAGTCTGGATACTATTAGGTTCCCATTGAACCAATTGATGTCTGGAAGACAACCTTCAAGTCTGAATAAGGTCTCTACGAATTGCTAGTCATGCCCTTTGACTTAACAAATACACTACCCAATTTCATGAGGTTGATGGACAATGTATTGAGACCCTTCACCAACTCCTTTGTAGTAGTATATTTGGATGACATCCTCATCTTCAGTAGAACATGGGAGGAGCACATGCAACATATTCAACAATTTTTGAGCACTCTACAACAGCACAAGCTTTATGCCAACTTGGGAAAATGCTCTTTTGGAATGAACAGGGTCCAATACCTGGGCTACATTGTTGATGATAATGGGGTACATGTTGATCAAGCTAATATCCAAGTCATCCATAATTGGCTATCCCCAACCACACTAACTGATCTTTAGAGCTTCTTACGACTCGCTAAATTCTATCGACAGTTCTTGTTGGGATTCTCCCATATTGCCTAGGCCCTCATCCAGGTGACCAAGGGAAGTTCTAGGGCCAATTTCGTGTGGGGGAAGGAGAAACAATGAGAATTCGAAGATCTCAAACATCATTTGTGCTTAGCTCCAATACTCTCCTTCCTCAATCTGCAACAACCATTCGTGATTGATATTGATGCATATGACTATGTTGTGGGTGCAATTCTCACTCAGCACAGGCATCTGGTGGTATAATATAGTGAGACACTCTCTGATACTGTCTGGAAATACTCCACCTATGACAAGGAAATGTATTCCATTGTACAAGACTTTTTTCAATGGAAACATTACATTCTGGGGAAAGAGATAATCATACACACTGATCACAAGCCTCTACAGTTTATACAAACACAGGGTAAATTGTAGAGCAACCGCCATCAAAAGTGGTCCACCTACCTGTAGCAGTTCCATATCAACATCAAGTGTAAGACAGGTATCTCCAATCATGTCACTGACTTCCTCAGTCGACCTCCTATGGATGCACTTACCGCTGTGCTCCATTCCTATGGACATGAAACATCGGAGTGGCCCCAACTTTACCAGCAAGATCTAGACTTCACCACCACATATCATCTCTTGGGTACAAGTGCCATTGTCACTAATTTTCACATTGAGGATGGAATCTTATTCCACCTAGGCCATATTTGTGTTCCTACAACTGAGCATGCAAAGATGATTTGGGAAACCCACTACAATCGGTTGGTAGGACATTTTGGTGTAGAGAAAACTGTGATCATTATTCAAAAACATTTTTATTGGCTAAAAATTTAATAGGACGTCAATAAATATATCAGATCTTTCACTGCCCGTGCCATTTCCAAGCTGACCATCAAGAAGCAAGAATTATACACCCCTCTTCCTATTCCGGAGAAGCCATGGGAATCCATCTCCATGGATTACATGTCTGGTTTGTCATCCACCAAGCATGGAAATGACTGCGTGTTTGTGGTCATTGATCGATTTACAAAGATGGCCATCCTCACAGCCTTTAAGAAGAGTGTCACAGTAGAAAATATTGCCAAGATCTTCCTCGAATGAGTTTGGGTTCACTTTGGGATACCATAGACCATCATCTCCAAACGAGACAATAGGTTCCTCAACACCTTTTGGTCGAGTCTCTGGTCTCTGTTGGACACCAAGCTCACAAAATCCACTTCTTTCCACCCCTAAACCGATGGCCAAATCGAGTTCGTCAATCAAATGATTGTACACATCCTACACATGTACAATTCTAAGTATCCCCATACATGGGACAAGAGTCTCCCATATGTCCAACACAAATACAATAGGGCTCTCCATAGTTCCACCATCCATAGCCCATTTTATGTGGGTCTAGGATTCCAACCATTGGGACCCATTGATGTTTCACTTCCTCTTGCCACTACATAGACAGACTCTTCCCCTGATCAGTTTTTGATCGACAATGCCACCATATTCATTGAGTGGATTCAACACATCCGCCAATAGGTCCAGGAGATTTTGTAGAAATCCAATGTTAAGTACAAGCAGTGCCATGATAAACATAGGGTACCACACCAGTTTCAGGTTGGAGACAAAGTATGGCTACATTTGTAGAAGGAGTGTCTCATTGGGCCCCATTGGAAGCTTTGACCCCTTTGTTATGGGCCTTACACTATCACCAAGGTCGTGGGTAGCAATGATTTTTAGCTCAACACTCCACCCTTCCTTGGTCTGCATCCCGTATTCAATGTGGACCTCCTTCGGCCATATTTTCCACCATTATTGGACACCTATTAGATTGCCAAAACACTGACACCAACATAGCTCAATCTTGACTGCATGGAATAAGAATCCACCGATCATATTGTGGACACAGATGTCAAGGGCACTCACCAGCAACAAATCCAGCTTTATCGGGTTGTCAAGGAAGGGAAACTCCTACACCAAGGCAAGTGGCTCACCCAGGGAAAAATCAAGCAGAAGTTTCCTCACCTGATGGGGGAACTCAATGCAATGGATACCATTGCTTATTAAAGGGGGAGGATTGATCCAGGTGGATATTGGTGGCCACCCACCTATTCCAACTGGCTCTTCGTGTCTGTTTTTGTTCAACAGGTATTTATGTATTGCTTTATAATTGTGAGTTATACACTTATGAGGCTGTTTGAAGCCTCACACATTCTCTAGTTGGAGACGGGTGACCTATCGCCTAATCCAACTAGGTTATTTTGTATATTTTCATGTCAGCACATCTTGTTGTACTTTTGGGGCTGTTTTGAGGCCCTAAACATTGTTTTTTTGGCTCACCATAGTCAAATTGTAGATGGAGTTAGAATCTAATGGAGAAATGTGTATTTCTATTAAATACCTTTCAAACGGGCTATCACGGGCCTAAAACAGAGGTCGTATGCAAAAGTTATGACCCTAGGAAGTTGAGGTACCAAATTACACCAACTTACCCATAGGGCCCACATGAGTTTTGGCGTTTCACCTTCTAGGTTTAGGTTTTTGGATTTATAGGGTTTTGGAATTCATGAGTAATATAAAAAGGGCCTATGGATCCTCATTGTATTTCATTATACTTAGACAGATGTGTGTAGTGGCCACATCTCTCCTCAAATATAACTACCACCATTCGAGCATGTTTTAGTTTTGTAGTTTTACAGTTTCAGCATATTTCATTATTTAATAGAAGATATTGTTCACTCAATATTTGTGTTATTGTTCCTATCTCTGTGTTTATTGTATTCAGTTTGTTAATCAGTTTGTTCTGCTCCTAAATCCGGATCAACTTTGGTTCTTCAACAAGGAATCATGTTCCTTGAAGAGACATTAAGGATGGGTATAGACCTTGATAGACAACTCAATAATTAGGTATCTTGGGGGAAAAGTCACCCATCGAGTATTTAACATTCAAAGGAACTACCACTCACGATTTTTGCAGAGCAAATAGAGTAGAGAGTTGAGACCTAAGCACAGAGAAACCATAATGCCAAGAGAGTTATAGTTTGAGTGAATCCATGCCAAACATTTTGGAAAGGTATCCCTTTAAAGCCATGATGTCCATAGTGATTCTAGAACATAGCTCTGAATAAGAAGGTGATAGAACAATAATAAGCAATCAATAAGTATAATGGCTTCTTCCATTCAAATTGAAAGAAATTCCAAGTGACAAAAGACCAACACATTCCTGAGCCTGAACTATCGACCAACATAAGTATTAGAGGCCCTCTATCAGTGATGGTTCCCCAACTAAAATATGTATAATTCAACATATAAAATGAGGAGAATTTCCCGGAATTATGCTTTGATGCATACACACAAGTGATTATAGGGGTAGAGGGAAAACAAGAAGTGGTATTCAATAAATAGGAAAAACCTGTCAAGAAATTAGGTATAATTTCACTACTGGATTGCCCACATTTTGGGTGTAGCCAATCCATCTATTTGTGCATCTAATTCTTACTTAGTCGATTGTATGGAGGGGTCCTCCAAATCAATAAACCATATCATGTTGACATCAACACAATGAGCCAAGAATCGGGCCTTCCTATAGAAGGAGATGATTTCCCTGATGTAAAATGGCCAAGAATGTTGCACTTGAGGACATGTATACAAAGTATGGTACATGAAGAGGGTCAATAGGATCGATAATCATAGAGATAAATGATGCTAGAGTTCAATTCATCACACAAATAGTTTCCTACAAAATGTTGCACAACTATCACAAAGACGAGTTCCCAAGGGGGGAAGTTATCTTCATAGAGTGATGCATTGATGGAGTTATGATGGCTTGGGAACTATAGTCACTAAATGAATTCATACAAGAATTTTTGGAAGCGTATGATTTCACAAGGATTTTCACTACAGTTGGGTGCTACTCATGCTAGACATGATAGTATGGACGCCACCACTAGGCCACAAGTATGATGCACATGTCTCACCATCATTCTCTTTGCAAACCTTCCTAGAACTATAATAAAATAAATATAGGAAGATATAGGTCGTGAATAACACCTCTTTCGAGCTATGGTTTACAACACTAACCAAAGAAACTGCGCTAATACTCCTCATAATGTGAAACATCATAGACATGTATAAGGACTACCTCTTGTTTGCTTGTACTTTCCATAATGTTTTCATCACCCCACATGTATATATGAAGGTTGAAACATGGATGTTCCCTTTCTATATCACCAAGGAGTAAATTCAATAGGTCTTCACCAAATGGCCAACCAAACTTCATCCCACACCAAACGACGACAAAGAGAAATTAGAGATGCAGACTAAAAGGAGGAAAGAGAAGAAAATGGTATATATAGCCCAATAGAAAGAGAAGGAACTTGTCGAAGAGAAGTAATAGGATGAAATAGCCCAAGGGAAGGGAAAAGGTTCAATGGTTCAGTGGTCGTGTGTATAGGATGCCAAGAAATATGACGAAGGGAAAGGGCTCAAACAAGAAGATGCGAGAAAAACTAGCAAATAATCCACCTATGAAGAACCAATACACACCACTTAAGCTAAGTCCAAACCTTAATACTATAGAACATGAGAGCACACCAACTCCACCGTAACAGAATAACACCACACCCATCGAAGAGGAAATCCCCTCACAGTCAATTGTGCACAAAGTGTTTCCTGATCAACATCGAGAAAATGATATTGACATCAACACTCCAGTGCAAGTGTCAGGGTAGACCCCTACACCATTCTCGAGCATCGTTAGGGTTCTCCAATCGAATTTGGACATAAAACACATGTTGCACAGAGAGTCATCACAAAAGTTGGAAGAACTCTTAGTCAACTGGAGTTTTCTCCAACAACCGAGACTGTGTGCCAAGAACAACAAGTCATAGAAATAATGTCAATAACAACATCGCCATGTAGCAGTACCCATAGATGAGTTTTTTTATTCATCCCATTGGCCTTCAAAACCATTGATCCATCCACTACAACAAAACCTCAACTATTACCTTACGCTGAGTTGGAGTTGGTCCAGGTGCCTTTGCAGGACTTGCAAACCTATATGGATGAAATCATCAATGAACTATGGGACAAACACCGCATACTCAACCATTCCTATACATAACTATAATAAAATAATGATAAATAACTTGCAGCAGATAAAGAAACTCAAAAAAATCATGACCAAGAATAAGTTTCCCATGAGGAGATTGAGGTTGCACATAAGGAGATAAAATAACTCCACAACACAAAAGTGATTGTGCACACCTCATTGATCAACACAATGGATGAAGTCTACGTGCAAAACCCAAGCATAGTCATAGACACTTTGAACCTCCATGTGCCATGTAAACTTGGAAAAGTCAAGGAGAGATTCTAGTACTTTCAAGAAGAGAACTTATAGCTTCAAGAAAAGTTGAAGTGCACTCCCCAAACAAGGGAAGGGTGGTTGCAATAGAAAAATTATATTGAAGAAAATGAACTAAAGCAGGGATAGGAGCATTTAGAAAATTTCTCAGGGTAGTCGACTATAGATCCAAGCTCTGGAAACACCTATAGAATGCCCCTGAAATCAATACCGTTGAAAATTAGATCCATGCAACTGAAGCACAGATCGAGAAAAATAAACAAGTACTACCTTCCTTGTCACTGGAAAAAATACAAGAGGCCATGATAGTAATTACCATCCAACTTCGGGAGACTGCATCTTCCTTCAATGAACAACAAAATATTTTAGGCATCATGCTTGATGCAGTGGACAAAGTCCCATTGCACTACTACAAAATTTCATATGTGTAAGCAAAGGAATCCCGAACCGTACAACTGGGAGAGCGGATAAACCTACAATGGAGATGATAAAAATAAGTTATATGGAAGATATTTTCAAAAAGATAAAGGACTTGACATATACTTTTGATGAGATGATGGGCAATTAAAATAATTCATCGTAGAGCTCATCAATATGGTACCCCTTCCATTCATATATGTGGGAGACGATGAGCCCACTACATTTCATTATTGATAGCGGAATCTGAAAGAACATAATCTTAGCAGAGGTCGTCAAGCAGTCATATTTTCTAACAACATCACACCCACAACCATACAACATTGGGTGGCTTAACCAGGGACGATATCTAATGTCATCCAACAATGTTGTTTGTCCTACGACATGAATTCCTTCAAGGATGAGACACAATGTGATGTTTCCCAATTGGAAGTATGTGATGTTCTTTTAGGATATCCATATATGTGTAAGTGTCATGTTATTTATGATTCTCTACGTCATAGTGTCATTTTTACTATTGGGGATCATCTCTACAGGGTACCATAGGTAGTTTCGACTAGTGTCATGTAAAAAAAATGTTGAAAAGTAATCTCTCATACCAGAAATTTTAGCCTCTTCAGAATACAATCAGAAGGTGAAAAAAAGCACACTACGACCACTACAAGCTCGGCCCAAGACCTTTCTATCTAGAAAAATTAGGTTGATAAGATTGTAGAAGATCCCAAAGACATTCTTGTTTCACCTACATGGGTTCTTCCACACTTCCCAGTCAAGAAAAGATATAACAAATCCCTTGATAGATCTATTGGCCACAACCCTTTTCAAGTGTTCTTGGGGTTCCAACCATTAGGCCCCATTGAGATAGCTCCTCATGTTTCATCTTCCTCAACAGATTCCTTCCACACTCAAACCAAGGTATATCATGTAGCTATATTGGTTGGATAGATCCAACTCCTCCAACAATAGGTTCATGACATCCTTCAACAAGCTAAGAAGGACAACTTCTTCAAAAAGGCCAATGACTCACCAAAGTTCAAATTCATCAAAATATTCCTCATATTTTTGGGGAACTTGACACAATGGGGACCATTGCTTCATAAGGGCGGAGGAAATATCTAGGTGTATATCGGTGGCACCCACCTGTTCCATTGGCTCAAAACACAATTTTCCACCTTGGTAGTCTTTCAACGGTTTTTTGGGTCCTAAACTTCTGGGGTCATTTTGAGGCCTTAAATGACATTTTTTTTATGTTTTAGGGCCTAAGTGAGAAAGATAGGCTCTGGCTTGGGCCTAGTCAAAATGTTTACTCCTTCACTAGACCTTTCCGATGAGGTATCGAGTACCCTAAGTGGAGATCATATGCAAAAGTTACGCCCTTGGGAATTTGATGTATCAACTATCCTCAATGAGCCCACAAACCTTTTGGAATTTCATCTCCTGGGTTAGAGTTTTGGATGTATAGGGATTTATCATTAATTCTTTACATTAAAAATGCCTTTTCAGCCTCATTTTAATGACACATTCTTGCAAATGAGTGTATTCATCACATCAATTCTCAGAGATAAGCTTCCACCATTCTAGAGAGTTCATTTCACTCTGCATGTTTACAATTTCTACAACTTTCATTCATTAATAGAAATTGAGTATTATTATATCTATGTGTTTATTACAATATCTCTATGTGTTTATTTGTAATATCTCCACCTTCATTTCATTCTTAGCATAATTTGAATCATCACATCCCTGCATTACTACACTTATGCACCTCTACATTTCCAATAGTTTTGTATCTATGATTGTGACAAGCGACATAATTTGCAAAATATGTCACTGATTTATGGTAAATTGATTTTCTTCGATTTGGGAGGAATGGCCACGCATCTAGAAGCAATGAAAAGCAAATCATTCATTTATCTGTAGACTAGTTGATGGTTTTTTTTATTATGGCTATTTGTTGCACCCTTTTCATCACCTTGGTGAGCAAATAAGAGGTGCTTACATGCCCAGTTGGGTCCTGCTGAGCATGACAACTGTAGAGGAAAGGGTTAGAGAAAGAAAAACAAAACTATAAGCAAGAATTAAACTAATACAAACTAAAATCATAAGCAAAGGGATATAGAGATAACAAACACAAAAATACCAATATCACCAATGTTTTTAGGCTGATCTATTGATGAAATCAAAGCACCAAGAAGAAAGGGGAAAATGAGTCCCTTCTTCCTCCAAGGGAAGGCTCTTGGGCCCTCACAAGCTTGCTCTCCTTACAACAAGAAAATAAAAATGGTGATGAAAGAACTCCTAGCACATCCACTCAATGGAGAGGTGGATTGCTCAATGAAATGATGCCAATGTGTCTTTGTCAAGGATGGAGTCCTTAAAACAATCTAGGTAGCATAACATTGCATGAAATTCCTTGAGAAAATGAGGTACATTCATGGCTTTTTATAGCATTGCATTGGGTTATTGTGTAACTCCTTTGTAGTGTGAAAAGAGGCTCTTTAGGGAATTATTAGGTCTTTGACCAGCCCACCATTCGGATTCAGGCTGGATTTGGAGGTCAAATTGGCTTGGGAGCTGAACCAAAAGTGGTTGGGAGGCCGACCACATTCATAAATGCGTCGTTTAGCAGGTGCGCAGATTTTTGCGCTAACAGTCGCGCATCGTGCGCCTGTGCGCGCTTTATACGTCTCTATTCCACGCATGTGCGCGCGCACCCAAATTCTGTAAAGCACTCTTCAATTTTTCATTACTTTATATAGTTTTTGCCCTTTTTGAATGCTGTGGTATTAATTCAAGTCCATGAATGACTTCATTACTGTTTTGACGATACTGAGTTCTTGTCACCATTTGCGGACGAAGTTTCAGTGATAAAAGATGCCCCCTGATGGATGAGGTTAGGAGCATACGTATAGCCGAAATCCATCAATGTTTCTTCTACTGAGAATGTTTTTGTAAGATAGAGCAATAGTGGGATCGTTTAGAGCAATCCGTTGGAGGAGAAAGGAACTGGTAGAACCCGACCTTCCATAAGGTGCGTAAAAATATAAAACTGTGTACAAACGAGGCGGGCGTGCCCCATGCTCATGTTATGTAACCCTGGAAAAAGATGACTGAAGTGTTGGTGTAGACAACTGCAGCGCCCTTGGGGGTGGTAGATGATAAAGGCAGAAGACAATTCTGCAAAGGAACATACTCTGAATCATAGGCAGTGATCACGGTAATAAGTAGCAGCGATGATGTGGGCATTGATAGCCCAGCCAAGTTCAGAGGTCTTCGACAAATAATAGAAATAACTGCAATAGTCGCAAAGTAAGACCCACCATAACATGAGAAAGTGTTGGCGTCGAATGTTATGGGGGCCAACAATAACAGGGAGCAATGGTGTTTCCCCCTATGTCGTCCGATATCTCTCATTAAATGGAAAATGAGAATCAAGATACTGTCGCCCTTTTGGAAAATTGTGCTGATGTCGACAAAAGGGGAACGCGACTCCCAGAAGCAAAGGGATTCATGGAATCTACTGAGGTGAGGAAGTGGCAGAGGTACATGGACGAAGTCAAAAAGTGGGAAGACTCAAGACTGCCCTTGTTTGAAGGATGTATGAGATAAAGAGTGTCTGCAATCGTGTGACAAGGTCGAGTGTCAGGGGGATGACAAGACCGGGGATAAGTTGTGCCAGAGGCGGGACAAGGTGAACAAATTCAGAGGGTAGAGGTAAGTGACCTGTGGAGTACTCTGAAGATATGGATGATGCCGGCAAGGGGAGATGAGAAGTAATGCTCCAACCAAGGGTGACATGGGTTGCGTGTGGCCAAAAGGAAGCAAGTCGCCAACGGTGACAACAAAAATGAAATGTAATGGCTGGAAATAAAGACATTTGTACAAATAAATAATGAATAATTGGGGAGAAATGTACAAATATAGAAACGGGTGCCCCAGTGTGATATGGGTGGCCCTCGTAGGGCATAATGTTCTTGGAAGACTGATGAAGGGTGGGGGCCCCATTGGTGAGTTTCTGTATGAGGTAGGTGAAAGGAAGATAGGTTCGCAGATGGGAAAATGGATGGTGGATGAAATGAAGGGTTCATGATACTGCGGAGGTGCAGGTAAAAATAGAACCGTAAAGAGATAATATGGGAGTCCATATGGAAAGCTAGCAAAATGAAGAGAAGAAGTATGTGGTTGATTTGCAACATGATGAAAGACTATCAGGACTCCCATCTCTAAAGGTTAATGAAGAACAACATGAGTGTCAAAAAAGTGGCAAAGGGTGCTATGAATGGGACAACTCATGTGGGTTAGAATGCTACCGGGTAACAGTACCGATGCTGCAAATGGAGGCGTGGGTACTGCAAAGCTGGGAATGGAGATCCTAGAGGTAAACATCAGAGGGTGTGACTGGAAATGAAAGTGAAATACAACAGGAAAGACTACATGCCATTGCTGAGTATATACCTGAAGGGGTGATGCAAAGGGATGAGGAGCAAGTACCTGCACATATAAGAAACAAATACCCAAAGTGAACAATATCTGAAGAGAATCAAAGATATGATCATGTATTAGATAAATATGACAATGTGTGTGCGTACCTGACCATGATATGAAAAAAAGGGTGCCTCGGGGGCTCAGGATGAAAAGTGACCCAGGGACAGCTGTGATGTAGGTGGCGGGATGTTGATCCCGTGGCTGAAGATGGTTTGAAAAATGGACACTGTGGGCTCCCGGAATGGTGAGTGGAAGTTTGGAAAAAGGCCTATATATAGCTGTAGGGCCCACATTTCCACCTCATTTGTACCTATTGCAATAGTGACTGGATGAGCAGTTCGCGTGGGGACTGACGTTGCATGCGCAGATGGTCACATAGTTGGATCGCTGGCGATCCACAGGTGCAGGAGAGTTTGCATTTGGGTTGATCCTAGTAGCATGGTTCTTAGAGAGGGTGTCGATGTTGTGCCCAAGGGTGTTACTGGAGATGCCAGGGGCATGAGAGCCGCGATTGAGGTGGTGGTCGACCATTTTGCTTCGTCACGGTGGTGGCGAAGGTGGCCACTTATTTTCAGCGGGGGCAGCAGGGATATGGTGGTAGATGTCACTGGTTATACTTCGGTACCCCTATGCTGGGGTGGACTTCTAGGGGGACCCGGACATGGTGCTACCTCCAAGGGAGGCTTTTGACCATCGAGGTATGTTTAGGATTGGTGTGCATCTTTTGATGTATATTGTTTTGTGAGATAGCAGTCCATATATGATATAGATGTTGATACTATATTTTGTTGTTTTTTCTGCATGTGTAGATGTGGCAACTCATGGGTGCGAGGTGGAGATGCAGAGATCATTGGTTCGTCGAGAGCCAGAGAGATTTCCGCATGGAGAGAGACATCGGCGGGAGGATGCCATGGGGTGACCAATAGAGCCCGAGAGGGCAGCGAGGAGGCGTCGGTTTGATGACCCTGGTGCAGGGCCATCACACGCTCCTCTAGCAGCGGCCAGAGTGGATTTTGATGACATATACCGTCATCTGGAGACGGTGTTGCAGGATGTGCCTAAGGGCATGTGGACACATATCCAGGATGAGAGCTTCCTGGAGAAGTGTGTGGGGGTGCCGCCACCATGGCGGGCCATAGTATGGCGAGCAGTAGTGCTTGCGGCGATGACAAGTAGATGCCTGCCTCCGGGGCAGGAGGGTCCTGTGGGTGGTCCACCACCACCTGGGGCAGGTGGTGGTGCGATAGAGGCACCCTGAGTGGTGGATGATGTACATCCTTGTGTTTTTGTTGTATATAGGCTGGTGAGCCCATTTTTTGTACTGAGGTGCTTCATTGGCCTGCAGATACATGTATTTTTGTATGTAAACATTCGGATGGCCTGATGGGCCTTTATATATATATGAGTATACATGTTTTGAGATCTTGATGTTGTCTACATGTGTTTTTTGCTGATGATGTTGATGATGTCTATTCTGTATATATGCTGTGACAGGATTTATGAGATGTTTATGTATGTGTAGCTTGATGTGATATATGCCAATCTAACACCATGTTAGCTATTTGATCTGTTGTTTGATTCAATTGTCTTGGAATATGTGTAAATGTAATGGAATCAAAATGTCGAGATAAAAGCCTAATCGACAGGTATTTGTGAAAGAGGCACGGATCACGTACACGGTAAACATTGTTGAGTTGGAGAACGACTAGTTGAGAGTCGAGGAAGATGCTAAGGTGACGAATATGATGACGTTGGGCGTCGGCCAGGAGGCCAATGACTGCAATGTATATGGCTTGGTTGTTGGTTGCTGGTCCCAAACATATGCCGCTTGAATGTAGCATTTCAAGTGAGGGGGTGTAGAGAGCCCAAGCAGCCGAAGCGAGATTTTGTGTCCAACGACTGGAGCCATTAGCGTAACCAATGTGGTAAGCTGGTGGAGGAAGCATTTTTCAATAGCACAAAGGATAGTTTAGATGAGAGGGGAGGAAAAAAAGATTAAAAACACTAGAAAAGAAATAACCTAAAGTAGAATGACTACTTTTAAGCATAAAATTTCTTGAGATACAACCCGTTGACGGGTTCTTTAAGAGAGAGGCCTTCAGGAGAGGCCAGGATGTATGAACCTTTGGTGAGGCAATGTTGGATGATGTAAGGGCCATGCCAGAGTGATTCAAATTTTCCGTGGCCAAAGGTATCATGAGCAATATCATAATCTAGGACAAGGTTGCCTTCGCGGAATGATCGAAGGTTGACATGGCGATCAAAGGTAGCCTTGGATCATTTTTTAGCTACCTCGTTGTTCTATAAGGAAGATCGACGATCTTCATCCAGAGACTCCAAGTTTAGCAAGCGTTGCTCCATTGGAGCAGTGTCAGGTAATAGCTCAATTGTGGTGCGTAAGGTGGGAATTTCACACTCGATGGGAAGAGTTGCCTCGACCCCATGGACTAAATGGAATGGCGTGAAACTAGTAGCAGTCTTTACTGCTGTTCAATAAGCCCATAGCATGGAAAATAACATATGATGCCAATTGGTTTTATGTTTATTAACCGTGCGCTGTAACATGGTCTTGAGAACTTTGTTCACTACCTTGACCTGTCTGTTTGACTGAGGGTAATATGGTGAGGCAAACTCGTGAGAGAAGCCTAACTGAGAGGAGAGTTCGACAAATATCTCATTCTCGAAGTGTTTCCCGTGGTCAGAAACTAGTTGGAGGGGTACTCCAAAGTGGGATATGGCGTGGTTAAAGAAAAAACGCACTGCAGTGTCAGCGGTGTTGTTGAAAGTGGGCATATCTTCAGCCCATTTGGTGAAGTAATCAATGATGACAACAATGTATTTTTGACCATTACTGGAGGGGGGATTACAAGTCATAAATTCGATGCCCCATTTACAAAAAGGGTCGGCAGTAATGACAGGGTGAAGAAGAGCAGAGGGAGCTCGGGCTTTGTTGGCATAGAGATGATATTGCTCACATCATTTCACAGCATGAATGCAATCATGAAACAGGGTAGGCCAAAAGTAACTGGCTCGGATAATCTTTTGAGCCGTGGATATACCCGAAAAATGGCCCCCACATGCACCGCTATGGTAGTCGTTTGAGACTCTGTTGGCCTCGTCACTAGTCAGGCAATGACAAAGAATGGTGTCGACGCCCCGCTGGTATAGGATGTCTCCGATGAGGAGATAGCAGGGGGCCTGATGGTGAATACGACGTCGATCATCTCGTGAAAGGTGGTTACCGAAATTTTTAGTTCGGAGGTAGACGAGGAGGTCTCCATACCAAGGATCATCCGAAGTGATATAAAAGAGATGTTCGTCAGGAAAGTCGGTATTGACGGGGGCACTGATGGTGTCAGAGAGGAGGGTCATGACAAGTTCGGTGAGAACGAGGGCCTTCTTACTCTTAGGTGTTGAGAACTCAAGGTCATACTCTTGAAGGATAACAATCCATCGAGCGAATTTTCCGTTAACTTGGCGACGGCTGAGCAAGTACTACATAGGGTTGGAATCTGCGATGACCTTGGTGGTGCGAAGAAAAATGTAATGGCGTAGTTTATGGACTGTAAGGAAAACTGCAAGAGAAAGTTTCTCTTCGTGTTTATACTTCAAGGGTGGTCCTGAGAGGTTCTTACTAATGTAGTAAATGACGTGTTCATGATTGTCATCTCCGAGCTGGACGAGAACGCTGACTACTGATACAGCTGACGCTGATACGTAGAGGATGTAGTCACGATTATAGGCAGGTGCTCTAATTAAAGGTGCATTTGAAAGCATTGTTTTAAGATCATCAAATTACTGTTGGGCATATTCGTCCCAATGAAAATGGATGTCGTGACGTAGTAAGAGAAGGAAACCATGTGCGCGTATGGAATAATCAGGAACAAAGCATCTAAGAAAGTTAGCTTTTCCCTGTAGACTCTGAAGTTGTCGTAAATTCCGAGGAGGTGGAATTTCGGTGATAGCTTTGACTTTGAGGGGGTCCACAGTAATACCGCTTTGGGAAACGATAAAACTGAGGAGGCACCCTGTGGTGACACAAAACACACACTTGAGAGGATTGAAGCGGATGTTGTACTGGCGACACCGTTGAAAGATGATGCGTAAATCATTGAGATGTTGGGTGCGTTTCTTGGATTGAGCTGTGAGGTCGTCCAAGTAGGCGAGGATGATTTCAGCCAGATCGTGAAAGATGTATGTCATTGCCCACTGGAAAGTTGCACCGGCATTTTTTAAGCCGAAAGGCATGACACGATATGAAAAAGTACCCCACAGGGTAATGAATGTAGTTTTATACTGATCGGCTGGGTGAATTTGAATTTGGTTATAGCCAGAGAATCCATCCATAAAGGAGAGAGCCTCGTGGCTGGCACAGTCGTCGATAATTTGATCGATGAAAGGCATTGGAAAGTTGTATTTTGGACATGCGTTATTGAGATCATGAAATTCGGTGCAAACATGGCTAGTGCCCTATTTTTTGTCGACGGGTAAAGGGTTGGAAACCCATGAAGTATAAGCGATGGGGTAAATAAACCCGACCATACGTAATTTGTCAATTTCATCTTTGATAGTCGCGGCTTTAGATGGGTGTAGTGGTCGTTGTTTCTGTCGAACTGGTGTGATGTCAGGCCAGGTGTCGATGTGATGTTTGACAATAGAGGGATCAAGGCCAGGCATTTCTGTGTATGACCAGGCGAAAATATCCCTATATTCCTGGAAGAGGGTTTTATATGTGGTGATTTCCTGAGGAGTGCAAGAAGCTCCAATGATGATTTCTTCGATGATGCCATTTTTAATGGAAATGTCGATTTTGATGGTGGGGGAAATGTTGGCCATATTACCTTCTTCAAAAGCGTTGGGGGCAGGAATGGGATTGTTGAACCAATCTATAGGCCCTAACGGGATAAAATATTTGGTTTCGACTGTGTAAATGGGGTTTTGGTTAGGAGGCATGAGGGCTTCCTGTGGAAGGAAGAGTGCACAATGATGCAGTGCGTCCCAGGGAGAGTCCAGGCGGTGTAGCTCTTCCAATATTTCCTCATCGCATTGGAAACGATGGGAATATAAGGGATCGTGAGGAGTGATCTTGGTGACAGTGTGGTTGCCCCCTGATGGAGAAGCAAAGGGGGCAATGCTAGGTGATGATGAGGGTTCACTTGACATAAACCATATATTGAAGTATTGAGGGGTACCCGTGGTGGTTGGGTGGAGAGTGTCCATAGGGGAATGAGCAGGAGAGTTAGGGGGGTTGTGGGGTAAATCATAAGATACATCATTGAAGAACCATGGAGGCATTGGGAGTGCCTCGGGTTCGGGAGAAATGACATGAAGATTCGCTAGTGATGAGGTAAGGTCAATGGTCGCCTCTGTGGGTTGGTGAAGCAGGGCCAATTGGCGTTGCCTATATTCAAGGATCATAGGACACTGGTATGTAAAATGAGCAAATGAATCGGAGAGAGAGAAAGGGCATCTCATGCGTTCATTGACTGAAGTGGTGACATAACGAATGTCAGTGATATTTCTTGGAGAGGACATAGCAGGGCATGGGTTGTTTTGGAAGTTCTGCCGTATAGTGGATAACGTCTATCGGAAGCGTGGCAGGGCTGGGCAATGATGGGTATAATGGCCGTACTCTGAACAGATAGCACAAGCACATTTGGTCCTCAACCCTTTACTACTGGAAGGGTTGGTGGTAGTAGTGGGATTAGCAGTAGTGACGGGTGGTGTGGGAGTTTGATTGGGGGGGATTAAATTCTGTAATCCAGGTAGTGATGGACAATTGTTGGTTTGGTGGCCCTCTTTTTCACATAGTGCGCAAGGTGGTGGGATGCGTGGAGGAAGGGGAGTGGTGGGATCCTTCTTCTTTCTCTTGACCCC
>ML780268.1:788085-814621 GCA_009831015.1 Picea engelmannii | reverse complement strand
TTTTTATATTTTCTGTTTTATAATTTAAAATCTAAGAACTCAAAAAGATACTAATAAAACATAATCTGAAAGAAGAACAGAATAATAGTCACAACCAATTTAAACTGTCTTATTTCACTAATGAATAAACTAATAACAAAAATCGAATGTGAATAAAACTAACCTGAGATTAGTCTCATACTGTGTTTATATCCCTATGCAATCTAGACTTCAAGCTATCTTTCCTGTGAGAAAAATCTGTAACAGGCTTGTGCTAACATCTCCAGAATAAACTCAAGGTGTTTTTGGGAGCAAAGATTTAAGAATAGAGTAATAAACATATATATCCAATGACCTTGTAATGATGAATGTTTACAGTAAAAGAAATTTTAATGTGAAGCATTCATTTGATACATCAACTTAAAATGAAGCATAAATCATGATATTAAAGTGAAATAACAATCACAGATATAATATATGAAACAATAAGTTATGGACAAAATTTAAAGCACTGAATGAAATGAAACATTATATGCTAATAAGGCTAAAGTTGTATAACATATTGATATTCCATAAATTAAGAGACAAAACATAAATGGAATAGTGTCACGTTGGTCTAAAGCCAAAATGTGAACAACTTGTACATATAGTATTGGAAATTACATATCCATAATGTGTTCCAATCAAAGATGCCTTCACTAGCAAAAGTGAACAGTGTTTAAAGTAATCCTAGATCCAAATAATCATATCTCACTGGATAGAGTTGAATCTTCCAAAATCAAGTAATATTAAAAAAATAGTAGATTGGAAACCACTCATAACAGAGTTGGTTTATTCAAAAATAAATCGAAGTTTTTATAAAACATAAAGAAGGAGAAACTACTAATCATTTAGGCATATAATTGAAAATATTTCTTCCAAGTAATGAGCAACAGGATCTCCCATTTGCTAAGAATAGAAAAACCAATTTTCTATATTAGAAAAACAATTGCTAATCACTAATTATTATTATTAAAAGGACTGGCTACAAAATCGAAGATTCTATAGCCTTTCTTAATTTTAATTAATGAAATCAAAACTCAAATATACTTATTTAGACTTAGATTACAGAAAACAATGAAATGAAAATAAAACGTTTTACCATTAAAAATCAGCTAGAGAGGGATCAATCAGTTCAGAGTTTATAATTGCTTTGACACTGGTCTTATTCTTAATGACTATGTTTCCAGATCTCTTGATTCGTTTCTTCTCCCTTTCTGCATGTGCCTTGAGATCAAGGTTTTCTTGCTTCAACAGATCATTCTGAGTAGTCAAAGTTTTAATTCGGGCCTATAAGAGAGGGACATTGGTATAGTAATGCTCTACCCAATAGAGGAAACTATCACAGGGTACCGGGGAGATGGAAAATTGACGCAAGACACAGTTGACCAAGGGTGCTTCAACCTTGCTTTTTGTTTGTTCTAAATCATGGTCGATACCCAAAAACCCCTTTTTACCTTTAATACATGGGTATAAATTGGTCACGAAATCAAATGGTTTTACATGGGTGATGACCTCTTTCTTGGAACACTGCATTTCATGATCTTCCCGTGCTGGGAAATCCTCTATCTCACGATCTAAAACCTCTTCAATATCGATCGGATTGATCGAGCTCAGATGAGTATCCTTTCGGTTCCTTAGATTTCTATAGATTAGGTGACCAACCTTCTTATTTTTGAAACCCAAATCTATGCACTATTGTTTTGTTCCTTTATAGAGTTTCTTGACATCAGACTTAACATTAACGTTCAAATTGTCATCGTTCACAGGCACACAAGGGTCATTTCCTTTCAATTCATTATTCGGTTGTTCTGGAGATCTTGCAAGCGAAAACCTACGCGGCGATCCTTTATCTAGAGGGGTTTTATTAGTAAACTTTGCTCCATTAATTAAATTAATGAACTGGTTTTGAAGCAATTGCTTGTCTGAGTTAGAGTTTTTTGTAGGATCAACCTGGGCGAAGCCATTCCTCATAAAAAAGGTCTCCCAACTATCACCTATGGTCGACAGATGATACATCAACAAGATTTTCACCAATCCATGTTGAAATAGGCTCGAATCGACACCTTGTCGCTTGTATCGTTTGGACATCTTATAAAGATTCATCAATAAGTAAAAGTGCATATCTAAATCGAAACCTATGAAGTTCATGAGAAAATAGATATGGTAGAGAAAAACCAATCCGTATCAACCTTCGCACGTAACAAATTATTTCATAATTAACAACAAACTATGCCATTTAGGTTTTAACAGAGCGATAGGAATACCTTTGATGCAGAAAGTGGTTTTATGAGATGCCATAAATGGACTCCAAAAAACTTTTTCTATTCGGGTGTTTTTAAACCACCTCTCGCCCTTTGATGGAAGTCTTGTTTCTTTGCTCACGAATTCCTCGATCAATTATAACTGTATGTCTCCAATCTTAGCTTTGAAACCATAAAAGGTTTGTGCAAAGGCTTTTTCCACCTGAAGATCATAACCCTCGATTTTTTTGAGGAATACATCCCAGCCATGACTCTTTAGTTCATTGATAGCATCGTCATGGGATAATAAGGCTTCACATCTGTTCGGCTCTATGCAAACGACGAGTGCCATGACCACTATAACATGGATGCAACAGAGATTACTCGGAATAGTTTTAGGTTCCAATTGTGCGAGAAACATAAACAGGTCTGAATGGAGAGTGGAAACACGGAAATAGCAGATCCTGTGGATTATCATAACTTGGATAGTGAGAGCGAAAACCAGAGGATTCATTGTATTCCTTACGATCTCTCGTGATGAGTGCCAAAAACTACAAAGTACAAAACCCTATGCAGATAATGAATAGCATCATTAATGTTTTTAGCCAGCAAGGTAAGGTGAAAACGTGAGTATAGCAGGTCTGTACTCATTAGCATGAATGTTGATACGACCATTAAACTTTTGAAAAGAATATCAAATAATTAACCAAAGTTTTTCATGTTAATATCTTTCGATCGTGTTAAATATCAAAAATCATATGTGGCTGCCAACAAATACCCAACAACATATGAAAATGCATCCAACCTAAGAACAACATTGATTTGCAGCACATGAAAAACAATGCTTTTCTCCCTAACTTTATATGTGCACTATCTCCATACCATCAAGCAACTGCAAAATAAGAAGAAAAATACACAATGACAAGAGGGAAATGAAAAATAAGAATCAGGACGTAATCTTCCCTAGAATATAGCATACAATGTAGAGGATTTCTTACACTTTGACATAGACTTCCACAACTCCAAAATTAGAACTCCTGCAACTCGCCACTCCCAGCACTTGGAACTTCATAGCAACTACACCCTTTTGAACCATAACATATGACATGGTAGATAAATTCATTAAACAACCCAAAAACAAAGTGACCAATACAATTTCAAAACAACACACCTTCTCTTCCTGTTCACCTTTAACTATTTTCGACCTACATCCCTGGACCAATTTGACTTTCTTTTGAAAAAACCAACAACACAACATGAGTAGCTACACTTAGTGAGCTAAAAAATGATTGCTATAGTCCCATTGGCTGGGACTAATAACAATAATATAAACCATAAGGGGATGTAGTTGCAATTTCCTTAAGGAATTTAGAGAAAACAAAGATGGGAATATGAAGCATTAGAATGTGATGTAAGGTGAAAGGTAAATGAAAATGTTGGCAACTTAAGGTGAAAGGTAGATGTACAAATCTGGTGAACATTGTTGAAAATGAGCAACCTAATGTGGCCTCAACTTTATTTTCATGGAACCTTCTGGGACCTTGTTGATGATTCAACTAGAGTAAGTTTCATGGAAATTTCTAGGATTCAACTTTCATGTAAACATATTCTGGGACGACGAGTATTCTTCTTTCATATGAAAGTTTCGGAAATTCTTTTTTTCTACTTTTCAAGAGTTTTTCGATGGCATTTATAACACCCGTCAAGAATTATAAGCTTCTCGACCCTGTCACTAATTGTTAATTGTGCAATTTCTTGCTCTCGGTTGTCGAGATCTGAAGCTCTCTATCTCTATTTCTGTTTTGTTTCTCCAATTTATATTTTGTGATGGAAGGGGGCTCAACATACACAACTATTGAGTTATTGCAATATACTACACCCTAATTCAGGATTTCTTTTCAAACATTTTTTTGTTTTTGGCCACCACTTGTATCTTTCTAAATTAAATACTGGGGTATGAAACTGTACTAATTGTATGCTTTGCCAAATTAGGTTCCCCATGGCATATCAAGTGAACAACAATGGCAGTGTCTACTTCACTGGAGATTATATTTTTATTGTGGATGTTGAAATCAATAATAATGACTATGAGTTTCTCCATAGAAACGTTGAAGCCAACTGGAATGGACAGTTAGATCGACACCATGGCATAGCAAGCTTATTATATTTTTACATTGGCGGTCATGGAGCGATTCTCACTGCCGTATTTTATTTGAATGGGGCAGTTGGGTGGGATAATTTTTTGAGTACAATAATCCTCTCATTGCTAGTCTCGACAATAATCATCATTCACCTCGTCATCATAATTTTTGAACAGTTCAATCGTATAAGAGGCAGACGGCAACTCCGCAATTCGCTGATTTACAACTAGAGGTGGCTTGCACACAGAGTTGTATTTGTTGTGATGTTAATTTCCATATCATCATTCCCCTTAATATACTGCACTTATCTTCTCTTCTCCCACCTCCCCATGTGCACCATTATATGTACAAAAATCAGGCTCTTGGCCTTCAACACTTAGGCTCTCTGGCCTAATAATCACATAAGACCACCAAATTATATAAACTTGGCTCACCAGCCTATAAAACATAATTACAATTCATATTGCAAGTTGTATACGTCATAGACATGATTTACAACAGGGCTCAGCCTTGGGGACATTACAATCCCCTCCCTTTATTTTTGCACTGTCCTTAGTGCAACTTTACACTGCATTTGCAAGCTTTTCAAAATATTCAAAAAGATGCGGGTACTCTACCCGCATAACATATTCATGCTCCCGTGTCACATCCTCAGGACCATACTAGGTCCACTGGACCTTTACAAGCCCTATAGCTTGATTCTAGAGATGTTTGTTTTCCCTGTCCAATATGCGCACAGGATGCACTTGCAAGACACCTTCTTGTTCCACCTAAATCACATTCCAATTGATAACATGATTAACATCAGGTATATATTTCTTAAACAATGAAACATGAAAAACATTATGTACAGTCATGGATGCAGGTAATGCAAGTATATATGCAACTAGCCCAATCCTTTCCAGGATTTCAAATGGCCCACAAAATCTGGTTGCCAACTTGGCGCAACTTCCCAACTTTAGGGAATTCCTGTTAGCTTTCACTTTTATGAAAACATGATCACCCACTTTGAACTCTCTGTGGGTTATGTTCTTATCAGCATAACTTTTCTGCCTGTCCTGGGCAGCTTTCAAATTCTGCTTAACTTTTATCATTTGGTCCTCCATCTCCCTGAGCAACTCTGGCCCAACTACTCCTCTATCAGCTGGATTATCCCAGCTCACTAGAGTATTGCACTTTCTTCCATAAAGTGCTTCAAATGGGCTCATCTTCAACGATGCATGATACCAATTGTTGTAGGCAAATTCTACCAAGTGCAGGTAGTCTTCCCATCTTGATGGTTTGTCCATCACATACATTCTCGGTATGTCTTCTATTACTCTGTTCACCCTCTCTATCTGTCCATCAGACTCAGGATGATAAGTTGTACTAAAGTTCAGATTCATTTTGAATCCTTTGAACAATCCTTTTCAAAAATTCGAGGTGAATTTTGGGTCTCTGTCAAACACAATCATTTTAGGAATTCCATGCAATCGTGCCACTTCCTTTATGAAAATATCAACAGCATCTGTTGCCTTGTGAGTATTTTTTAGTGGAATAAAATGGGAAACTTTTGTAAGCTTGTCCACCACCACCATGATCGAATCATGCGTCTTGGCTGTTCTGGGAAATCCTGTAATAAAATCCATCGTTACTACTTCCCACTTCCACTCAGGAATGGGTAAAGGTTGCAACAACCCTGCTGGGTGCCTATGCTCAGCTTTAACTTTCCGACACTCCATACATCTAGCAATGTATTCAATGATCTCTCTCTTCATACCAGGCCAAAAGTAATGGCTCTTGGCTGTTGCTACTATTTTATGATATCCAGGATGCCCTGCATAAGGCACATTATGCATCTCCTGCAAAGTCATCTGTTTCAAGCACTAGACATTGGGTACAAAAAATTTTGTTCTTGTACATCAGTATTCCATCTGTTTCCAATTTATAAATTTCCATCTTCTGTGGCATCTTACCGTACTGTAGCTTGGCTACCAATTCTCTGTAATACAGATCTACATTTGTAGCCTCCAAAATTCTTATTTTAATATCAGTCTGATACATGCTAATTGTTGTAGCATGTAATTCATGCACCCTTCTGCTGAGTGCATCAACCACTTTATTCTCCTTTCCTTTGATATGCTTCATCTCAAAGTCATACTCACACAGAAATTCTAGCCAACTACTTTGTCTAGTGTTTAACGTTGGCTGATCAAACAAATATTTCAAACCGTAATGGTCTGTTCTGAGTTCAAACCTCCTTCTCATGAGGTAATGCCTCCATTTCTTTAGAGCATGAAATATGGCTCCCAACTCCAAGTCATGGGTTGCATAGTTCTTCTCGTGCTCTTTTAATTTCCTTGACTCATAACAGATTACGAATCTATTCTGACTGAGGACCCCTCCTAATCCTTCTTTGCAAGCATCAGTGCATACTATGAAATTTGCATTTGGATCTGCAATCCTCAGGATTGGAGCACTTGCTAACAGTTGCTTCAATCATTGGAAACTTTCCTCACATCCCTCTGTCTAGTGAAACTATTTCCCCTTTCTTTGTAAGGAAGTGATAGGGTGATCTATCTTGGAAAACCCTGTGATGAACCTTCTGTAATAACTAGCCAATCCCATGAAGGATCTAACTTCCGTTACATTCCTTGGCACTGACTATTCTCTAATGGCTTCAATCTTCTTAGGGTCTACCACTATCCCATCCTTCGAGATAATATGTCCCAAGTAATGGATCCGTTCCTGATAAAATGAGCACTTGCTCAGCTTGGCATACAGTTGGTGCTCTCTTAGCACCTACAACACCATCCTTAGATGATGTTCATGTTCTTCTTCGGTCCTGGAATATAGAAGAATGTCATCTGGGAAGATGATGACAAACGTGTCTAGATAGTCTTTGAATACTGCATTCATCAAGCTCATAAAAACAATGGGTGCATTTGACAGTCCAAACGATACCACTGTGAACTCATAATGACCATACCTTGTTTTAAGGCGGTCTTGTTGATGTCTTCATCTTTTATTCTTACTTGGTGATATTCTGATCTTAGATCTATTTTCAAAAAGATCTTTGTATCCTTCAACTAATCGAAGAGATCATCAATCCTCGACAGAGGAAACTTGTTCTTCACCGTTACTTTGTTCAATTTCCTGAAATCGATGCACAATCTCAGTGTTCTGTCCTTCTTCTTTACAAATAGGACCGGAGCACCCCAAGGCAACACACTTGGGTGTATATACCCCTTCTTCAGAATTTCTTCAAGCTACAGCTGCAACTCTTTCAGTTCTGGAGCACTCATCTTGTACATAGCCTTTGACACTAGAGCTGCTCCAGGAATCAAGTTTATAGAGAAATCGATATCCCTTTTCGGAGGTAGTCTAGGTACTTCCTGGAATACATATTTGAACTCTTTAAGTACCTCATGATCCTCAATACTTGACACCTTATCCTTAGGCATTTCCCCCACATGGGATGCAAATAATTGATAGCCTTTTTTGTAGCACTTCTTCAGCTACATTGCTGAGATTTCTCTAACAGTAACAACTCTAGAAATTCCTTAGACGACTCTTTGATTCCCTTCTTCATCTAAGAAAGTGAATGTCTTGTTCCGATAGTCCAAGATGGCATGGTATTGGTCCATCCAGTCCATCCCAATTAGACAGTCATAAGAGCCTAACGACAGAATGTTCAAATCGACCTTCATGCTCAGTCCATTCATGTCTACAGGAAAGAACTTGCCTAACTACGTGACTTTCCTCTTGGTTCCTGTAGCTAGCTGCACTAACCAAGACTTTTCATGTTTGCTTCTTATCAAATGCAAAATTTCTACTACTCTAGGGTCTATTTAACTATGGCTAGCCCCTGAATCAACTAAAATAGTAAATGGTTGGTTTTTGATCATACCTTCTACTTCAATCATGTGCGACTGATACTTAGATTGCTTGTTGTCCAGGGCTGCATAGATCCTTGAAATTCTACTACCCATGTCCTCCACTGTTTCATCTTGTTGAACATTGTGGAGAACTCTTACTTTATCATTTCTGCGGGGGCGATCTCTGTAGCTATGGTTTTCTTTACAACCCCAAAATTCCATAGGTGGAAGCCTTGACATTTTCCAACTCACTTCAACCTTCCCAGGCTCTCTAAGAGACAAATGTACTTGAGGACTGTTTCTGAAAAAGGGTGGTTTATTTCCCTTCTGCCTCTGTTCTTTCTTGAACTTTTTCTGGTCATCCCAAGCCTTCCGAAAGGTAGGCTTTTCTCTTTGTTGTTCAAATAATCACTTCGCTCTTCTTATAATTTCTTCCATAGTCTTTGGGTCATCATACTGAATCTTATCCCCAATAGGAGGCGGTAATCCACTCAGGTGCCTTTGAATATTGATAGACTCATCTTTGATGAATGGAACATACGTCGGTAATTCCAAAAAATTTCGTTCATACTCATCAATGGTCTTGTTGTCGAGCTTGAGTTCAAAGAAATATTTCATCTTTTCGTCATAATATGTTTTAGTTAAGTATTTCCTCTCGAAATACCTCTTGAATTCTTTCCATGTGATGTCCCTTTCCCTGATGTGTTGCACCTACACAAGTTGATCCCACCACATGGATGCCTTTCCCTTCAGTTGGTACATGGAAATCCTTCCCTCTGCATGAGAGGAATAATTCTACAGTTGAAAGTATTTCCTCATACCTAGCAACCAAGTTTTGACATATTCCTCCTTCTTATGTTCTCCATCGAACATTGGAGGCTTGATATTGTTCATTTTCCCTTTTAATTCATCCATCCCATATCTCCTCTGCTTTCTGGTAGGAGATGGGCTTGAATTATTGTGTGCTTCCCTACTAGAATGCTTTGCGGAGAGACGATGATGTCTCCTGACACTCCTTGATCTTCTTTTCCTCTCAGGGGTCCTACAACTCTCTGTCTTGCTTGAGTCACTCTCCTTTTCCAATTTCCTTTCTATTCTTTCCAGACTCTTCAACATCCTTAAGTTGAATTCACCCTACTTATCCTTGACTTTCATGAGCTTTCGGCTATCATCTCGGTGAGCCTGGGCATCTTTCTGCAATCTTTCAATGATTTTCATCATATGTCCTTCCTTATCCATCTCTTTTCCTTGCCCATTAGAGTTTGATCCTTCGACTCCCAAGATGACATTCCTTCCTTCTCTTTCCTTCTCTAAATTGGAGGCAATCCACACCTCTTCCATTCTCTGCTCTCAACAACAACCCTATTCTGTTTTGGCACTTGCTAAGCTTCTGCAAACACACGGCCAGACAACAAGGATTTGTCAGGTCATCATTCTTAGCAAATTCCACACATTCAAAACCATTCTCATTTAATAAAACGATTTGACTTCACAAATTTTCTGAGTTCTGCTCGGCTCTATAATTTTTCAGGTGATAGATCCCTCTTTCTCCCTATCCTTGTAACCAAAGGTCATGACCAAATGCTAGACTACTAGGTGTTAATCGGGCTTTCGACCTTCGAAGAGTTTAAGGTACACACATCTATCTCCTGAAGTTTCAATTTACTAAATTCGCGTAAATCAGGTGGATCGGTGTTCCACGTTTACCCAACATCCAATGGTTAAAAATCCGCTATGGTTGTTCCGTCTTCGAAGATTTCGGGACTTCGAAACTTCGGGTTTCGGGTTTCGGGTTTTCGGTAACTGGGATTTCACGATGCAGTGACTCCAAATCTCTTGTCACTTCAATCCCCAAATTCCGATATGGAAATTCATGTATGAGATCAATGGTTGTGAGTCTCCCCTGATCTGACGGTCCAGATCTCTCCTAAGCTTACACCTATCAAAGCTCTTCAACCCTAACTTCCTCACTAGTTGGCTCGATCCAATGGATCATGGGATTTCGACACTTCTTCCGAGAAGCACTCCACCGTCAGATTGTACCCTTGTTAATCTCTTTCGCGATTTAGGACTTGGAGTGACCAAGAATTTGGCCTGCGCTCCAAGTTCATGATACCTGAATTCACGAAATGATCCAACAGTCCTGATTCCCCACGATATGATGACTCAGATCTCATCGACATTTCGTGTATCGGGATTTTCCACCTTTGTCCTCCCTATTCCCGAAATGTCGATTTCTTCCTAGACAATTAATGGTCCAGACCCCTCTTAGATCGAGGGTTGTGATCCAATCATGAATTCTCATTTCATGAACTCACCCTTGGACCATTTCAAGTAACAAGTCAGTGAAAGGCTGATCGCTCTCCACGCGTCCTTTTGATGGACGGTCCTGATGAATTTGGGTTCTATTTTCCTCCCGAATAGATTCTATGGATCCAACACTTCTGGTGTGGAGTTCTCTCTCTCCTTGTGGCCATATACCACACCGGTTGTAGTTTTATAATACCGCTACACCTCCTGAGCTTTGTAACACGGTCAAGTAGTCCGTTGACACTCATAAACATTTTGAGGTCTGAAATTAGTCCTCCAAACACAATTTCTTCTCAAAACCTCGGTCCAAAGACCAGTTATCCGGCCCATCGAGGCTCAACATTGAAACCAGGCTCTGATACCATACTGTAATGTCCCCAACCATCAACACCATGGTTGGGCCAACATTACTATGCAGAAAAACACTACTATAACATATTATACATTCTTATGAAATACAATTTCTTAATAACGGTTAAACACAATGTAGGCACATTAATACTGTTGGCATCCATAATCCACGACATTAACAATAATTCACGAATACAACAGAATTACATGTAAACATTTCTATAATCACAGACATGCATATTAAATTGAAATTATACGCATGTATATACTTATCGTTTAGACTAGATGTAATTCACCAACTACGTGTCGACCTCCCATGAACCTCCCAGCCTTATACCACACTGCTCATCACTCTCAGCAGTAGGTCACCCCTAAGCTAGGACTAAGCTCCATCGGGTAGGGATTCCTAGGCTAGGCTAGGTTTACAGGAAGAATACACGTAAAAGAAGGAGGATTCTCTCCCAGGAACCACTGATGCCCGCTTCCCATAGACTCTCCTTCCCCACATGCCTGTCCCACCCCAGGAGTATACACCTTCACCATCACCTAGACAGTCCTTTGGCTGCTAACCTCCCTTGCCTTGGTCTTCAACAACAGAATGGACCGGAAATCTTTGAGCTCTGTGGCAGCTACAGGGTTCCTTCCAGGAGATCTCTCCTTCCTCTGCACACTCTCTCACCTATAGAGGTCGCTTACAACCCAGGCAACCTGTCCCTTCAACCTCAACCACCTCTCTCACCTGGAGAGAGTGTTGTATACATTGGCCAACAAGAAACCCATAGTCAAGCACTACACGGCCACAACAATCAACTGGAACATAGACACGAACACCCAAAGATGAAAAAAGACAGGTGCAAGAGCATAACAAGGCTCAACAATTACTAGACACTTTGGTTTTCTCAACTGACAACAGAGGATGGCTTCTTGGTTCTGGTTTCAGAAATGCGTAAGGGTACACAAAGATTCCACACAGAGGCTTAGACGATTCAGGTGATGGATATAAGTATGAACACCAGATGGAGGTCTCTCTTGGACACCCGCTAGTTTTCGATGGAGGATCTAGAACGGAATCCCAACTCAGGTGATGCATGGAGGAATGTCGGACGAACCCCCAACATGGATCTCTTCTTAGGTTTTAACTGCATGCACCTGGGCTGACACGCGTCGTCCATGAGGCTTCATGCGCTTCATCAACTGGTGTATGCTTTTAGGCATGCGTTTCCCTTTCCATGGATTTGGGATTCGGGAAACATGTTTAACACATCACTTTAGAATAATAATTTAATATTATTCTTAAGGTTTTAAGCCTCCCCAACTTAGCCCCTCTTCCAACCTCTCAACCCCCTCTCCCTACCCAGTCTTTGTGGAATCTTAGTCCCCCATCACTCATTCATCATGGTCGGTCCACAGACAGAGATGTTTTTACATTAATAATGTGCACCATTACATGTACAAAAATCAGGCTCTCTAGCCTAATAATCACATGAGCCCACCAGCTTATATAAAATTGGCTCACCAGCCTATAAAACATAATTTCAATTCATAATGTAATATTTATACTTCATAGACATGATTTACAATAGGGCTCGGCCTTGGGGACATTGCATTTATTTCCCAAGGTATAGTCTACTCTCAAATCATTGGCTTGTCTTCCATTTCCTAGCGGAAGAAGACCTGCAAAAAATACTAGTTCATCCATGGATCTTGAGCCGAGGTGTCCTCATGATCAAACATTGGTGACTAGGCTTCAACCCTTTCATGGACACCTTCTCGGGTAGATTCTTATGGATTCTCCTTCCTCATTTCTCGTTAAAACTCTGGTCGGTGCTTATTTTCATAGACATTGCAAATTTGGTTGGAAGATTTGTGTATTTTGAGGAGAAGTCCATAAGGTGGAATAATAAGAGGCTAGCATAGGTACTGGTAGAAATGTATCTGGAGCTGGGTTTTCCTAATGAGATCGAAATATCTTTGGGAGACTCCTCCTTTATGGGTTCTATGGACTATTGGTGAGAACCCTTTCATTGTCACTCTTGCTGGCAGACGGGTCACCTAAAAGATAAGCGCCCCACTGTGAAGAAGCCTCTTGATGTTTCGACCTGCGTGGAGGACTCTCCTAGGGTTTTAGGCTGTCATTCCATCCTTGATCTTGATGTTGTTACTTTCTAGTATGACTCTTTTCTAGGTAAAATGTCTACATTTTATCCTTCCTTTTTTAACACTCTATCTACAGATGACAGGAGATCCCTCATTTCTCATGAAGATTGGCTTATAGATATTTTTGGGGCTTTTGGGACTTAGTACTAAATAAATTCAAGAAGGATCCCACAAGGAAGGGACTGTGTTTAAAAGGGTTGGAAGCTCATGTTCAAGCCGAAACAGATTTCATCAACCAAGTCTCTCCTATCATTTGTTCGGTTGGGGTGGAAGTTCTTGGTTCCACTATTGAGAACACACATCCCTCCCCCTAAACTCATTTGTTCATGGATAAGGGGCTTGATATTATTGGCCTTGAGGAAGAATCCACTCACTCACTATTGTTAGAAGTTGACCCATTACATAGGAATAAACATTTCTCCCTTGAGATAACGAAAGATTTATCAGGATCCATTGGACATGTCCCCACTTATAAAGAGTTCCTCTCAGTCACCCCTTTAATGGAATCTAACAAGTTATAATCTCCTCTTGACCTTGTTGTTAGATCTCATGTCATAGTGAAAAAAAAGGTAGGAAAAAGAGATGTCAAAATTGGGAAAGGGGCAATAGATGGAGGTCTCGCACCTTTTATCCCTCCATTATCTGGTGAAATATCCCATCATTTTCCTTCCTCTCCCCATAGGGCCCTTAGAGAAATGAAACCCTCTTCTGGGGTTGTTCCATGATTATTTTTCTCTCAATTTATGGGGGATTTGGGGCCCTAACTGATCCGGGTGGATATCGGTGGCCACCAACCTTTTCTGACTGGCTCAAAGAAGTTTTTTGGCAATTTTGGCAATTTACTATTTTTAGCAGGTTTTAACTTCCGAGGACATTTTGAGGGCCTAAATGAAGGTTTTTCGAGATCAAGGTTCTCAATGATAGTTGAAGGCATGATTGATCCTCCAAAATGAATCTTCTTGATGATACCTTTCCAACGAGCTATCATACATGTAAAACGGAGATCGTATGCAAAAGTTACGACCTCAGGAAGTTGATGTACTAACTTACCCAAACGAGGCCCACATGACTTTTGGCGCTTCATCTCCTAGGGTTAGGTTTTTGGATGTCTAGGGTTTTTGGAATTCCTATTTATTGTAAAAATTCCTTCAGAGCCTCATTGTAATCATCTTCTTGTGAATGCGAGTAGTCATCACATCTCTTCTCAGAGATAAGCTGGCACCATTCTAGCGAGTCTTTCACTCTGTATTTTTATAGTCTCTGTACATTTATTTCATTAATAGAAATCGTGTATTACTGTATCTCTATGTTTATGCTTGCATCTCTGATATATTTATGTTATATTATTGAATATCTGCAATATCTATGTGCATTTCTTTATTATATCTCCGATCTCATTTCGTGACGAAAATAATCTGGATCACTAACAAACTTTTATCCCTCAAACATCAGATCGCATATGTTCAACCTGATATTATCTTCCTTCAAGAAACCATGGCAGTTAGTGATAAGGAAATTAAATTATCCTTAAATGTTGTCCTTTTTGGGAATGTGTAGCTATGGATCCAAATGGTGATTCTAGGGGACTACTCTCTAGATGGAACCCTAGAAGTGATGACCTGCATGCTTTTTCCAACAATGCAGGTATCCTTCTTTAGGGTTGGCTGAAAGATGTCACTAAGAAGGTCATAATACTAAATTACTATGGCCCATATAAAGATATAGTGAACTTTTGGAAGCCCTTGCTGGACTGTGGCTTTCTTATGGAAGGGGGAATAATCATTTGTAGTGAATTGAACCTTACAATAACTTCAAGGGATATATGGGGTGATCATGCTAGGTTGGATTCTTTGTATACTTGTTTTCCAAACATGTTCACATCTGTTGGTTTGGTCATTGTCCCTCCCTGCCCTAATATTCCTACTTGGCAGATTGGTAGGTTGGGTACTATAGGTATTTCAAAATGACTAGATCATTTCCTCATAAATGAAGGGATGTTAGGGAGCTTGGGAAGATGCAGGTCATGGACTTTAAACTCAACACTCTCATATCATAATCCTATTTGTCTTCAAATTGATGAGTCCTTTGATTATACCTTCTCTCCCTTCAAATTTAATAAGGTCTAGTTGACTGAACCATATTTCATCACTTTAGTCCGATCAAGCTGTAGTTCTATGGCTCAATGGGAGAATGCTTTAGCGATGAGGTTAATAGTCAAGAAGCTTAAAAAACTCAAAGAAGAAGTGATAAAGTTGTTGACTGAGAAAAATAAGAAGATAAAATATGAAATTTGTTAGATTGACATGAAATTGGGATAGATCTTTAGAAATTTTCCTTCTCAATTATTCTCTATAAAAGATAAAGAACTTATTAGTTCCTTAGAGAAGCAGAAAGTGGATATTTTAAGGTTGGATGAAGAAACATGGACTCTTATAAGTTAGTCCATTTGGCTCCAAAGTGGGGATAAGAACACTAATTATTTTCATAAATTTGCTGAACATAAAAGGTTGACTAATACTATTTGTGTATTAACTGATTTAGAAGGCCGGAATTTGACTTCACAAGTTCATCTTAGGTATGTTTATTTTAAGTTTTTCAGGACTATGTACAAAGAAGCAGATAAGGAGGATACACTTACTCAATTCAAAGTTATAAAGGATGTGCCTCATATTTTCACATATGAGGAAAGTGATGAAGTGGGGAAATAGGTTACTCTAGAGGAACTAGAGGAAACTATTTCAAGAATGCCAAAGGACACAAGTCTTGGTCCTAATGGGTGGACCCAGAAACTATTCAAACATTTATTTGATATTATGGGGAATGAACTCCTGGGGGCTATTGAAGAAACCAAAATATCTGGCAAAGTCATTGGATTATTGAATGCCACCTTTGTTGCCCTTATCCCAAAAGATTTGAAGCTTGCCTCTTTTAATGAATTCAGGCCCATTGCACTTTGTAATTTTGTATATAAATTCATTTCAAAAATTATTCCCAATAGGTTAAAAGGCAAGTTGGCTTCTAGTATCTCATCGGAGAATTTGGGTTTTTAAAAGACAGGTTGATTTTTGATGGTGTTGGTCTATCTCAGGAGTGTACACACACAGTCAAAACTAGGAAAATGAAATCTCTCATTCTAAAGTTGGATCTTAGGAAAGCTTATGATAAGGTTAGTTGGCACTACCTTCGGATGATGATGATTCAAATTGGCCTGAAATGGGAGGTGACACAATAGATAATGGGATGTGTTTCTAGTGATAAATATGTAGTATTTTTTAATGGAACTCCGACCAATTTCTTCAAAATTCATAAAGGACTGCGACATGGCTTCCCCCTCTCACCTTTACTATTCTTGTTGGTGGTGGAAAGTCTCAATAGAATTTTGAAAAAAGGCATGTATAGCTGGGAAATTCAAGGGTATCCAGGTTGAAAAAGGTATCATCATCACTCATTTTTTTTTGGATGATGTTTTAATTATTGTCTTTGGTTCTATTGAAGAGTGGATTTCCCTATAAGATCTTCTAACAAGCTTTTGTTAAGCCTCGGGTATGGACATCAACTATTAAAAACCATGTTTCCCCTCTCATAATTTAAATGATAATCTGCTTAATAGTGTTGGAGTTACTTCACACACACATAGGATTTATTTTTCCTAAGGTTTTTCCTATGTTTAATAGTCTTTATCCTATATCCTAAAGTTTAGGGAGAATATTCCTCTAGGAAAATATTCTCTTCGGTTTTCACTTCAATTCGACTAGTTGAGTGGAGTCTAGATGTTGCATTGGTTTTGTCACCATGGAACATTGGGATCATCACCAACTAATGAACATTGTCCTTGGGATCATCACTGGACCAGTGCATTGCCCTTGATTCCATAATATCCTCCTCACTTCACTATGTTTCAGTTAGCTAAGTGAAGACTGGTATACTAGTTAACTCAGCTAGGTGGCAGTTCACTCTCGTAACTGCCCGAGAGACTAGACTAGGTGGCAGTTCACTCTCGTAACTGCCCGAGAGACTAGACTAGGTGGCAGTTCACTCTCGTAACTCCTGGTGTGTTTCCATATCACTCTAGAATACCACTATGGTACATTGGCTTCACCTCTAGTGCGCATTGGTTGAGCTATATAAAGTATATCATGTGTAAATTATTTATTATTCATACGGTTAATGAGAATTCTTCCATTCTTTCTCTCTTGCTTCTTATTTCTCAATTTCTCTCTGCAAATGTGTGTGGTATTTTATAGATAGATATATTATATTTCGTTTCAACACATTTACATTCTATCAAAGCCGACATACTCCTAAGCAAAGATACATCAAATTATTTTTGTAGGTACCAAAGATTGAAGACAACGGAAAAATGGAATTCCCAAAAGAATTCATTCTTACACCTTACAACTTATTTGAATGGAAGGAGAAGATGGTCATGCATCTTCAAAGAATAGTATTGTATAGGTTAACAATGAATACAGAGACAAAACCAACATCAGCCATAGAAAAATCCAAGTATCTAAATCAAATGGATGAAGCATTCAGAACAATTTGCAGTCTCATTTTTCCCGATATCCTTTTTCACATATATTCCTGTAAAACACCCATTGAAGCTTGAACCACCATGGAAGGGATATTTGAAAAACAATATGAGATGAGGGGACACATTCTCAAGGTGTAATTTCTCACATTGGATCCAAAAAGATTCGACAATCTCCAAGATTTATTTACAAAATACAAGGATTTACTGTCGCAACTCAAAGCTTGCAGGGTTGATAAATCTAAGGAGGAGAAACAAATGGTTCTCACCATTCTCTCCAAACTTGGTCCTGAATTCTTTGTGTTCGTATCCACATTTATTTCAATCAAATTTACCTCTGGAGCCACCTAGAAGATTCCTTCTCTTGAGGAATTTATCGAATCCCTGACACAAGAGCAAACCAAGCCCATTAACATGGGAAAAATCAAAGGTCTAAAGGCACATGCACTTACTGTGCAAGATGGAATCCATCAATATTAGAAATCTAAAGATAAAGAAAAAAGGAAAGCTCATGCAAATTCGAAGAAGGAAGCGTAGTCAAAACCCTTCATCGATGCCTCCAGATCCAAAGGTGGAAAGGGAAGAAAAGGGCATAGATGCACGTACTACCATAAAGGATTCCATCTAGAATCTACATGCATGAATAAAAAAATAGATCTAATGACTCAAATACTTCAATAAAACAAACTTGGATATTGCATCCCCGAGGGTGCCAAGAAGAAGAAGCCAGAAGATCAAAATCTGAAGAAAGGCAATTCTAGCCATGCCTTGATTTCCACCAACTCCTCTCTTGATGCTTGGATCATAGCTTCAGGAGCAACACATCACATGGATGCCACAAAAGAAGACTATTATTCATTGGATGCATGAAAATTTCCTCCTATTCTGATGGGGAAAAACTCTCCAGTCAAGGTCACCGACAAAGGAAGGATTGAACTCACCAATGGAAGCTTCGAGAATGTGTTGCACATTCCCAAAATTTATGTCAATCTTCTCTCTGTGTATCAGATGACAAATTCCTGAACCAGAAAGAAATTCATTTTAACACCTAGTGCAGTGGAATCGGTGAGGGACATGTTCTTGGAAAACACCCTCAAGATAAATTCGACAAAGGAAAGACTCAAATAGCTTCCTCTCCTTTAGATATGATCCATAGTGACCTCATGGGACCTTTTCCAAATCCATAAATCAGAAAGATGAGGTATGTTATTGTTTTTGTTGATGATTTCTCACGTTTCACATGGATTTAATTTCTCGGGAAAATATCAGAGGTCTTTCAACACCTAAAAGATTTCAAAGCCCTGGTTGAGACATAGTTAGGAAAGAAAATCAAAGTCCTACAAACTGATAACAAGGGAGAGTATGTCAATCATGAGATCCAAAATATTTTTCATGAGGCAGGGCTTCAGTTGCAGCACACAGTTCCTTATACTCCGCAACAAAATGGAGTTTTTGAGAAGAAAAGCATATCTCTAAAAGAGATGGCATCTTGCATTCTACATGCAAAGTCACTTCCATAGAGATTATGGGTCGAAGAACTTAATTGTGAAACCTACATCCAAAACATATCTCCCTGTAGATATGTCAAGGATAAGACCCCCCTACGAGGCTTGGAGCAGCCTCAAACTAGAAGTGACCCACTTTCCTCTTTTCGGCTCACATGCATGGGCCCAGATTCCCTCTGAAAAGAGGAAGGCACTTGATCCACAGAGAACATAGTTTATCCTTTTTGTATACCCCAAGGGTGTGAAGGGATACCGACTTATTGATCTTTCCTCGGACTGGCTCATCATTGAGTGAAGTGTCCAATTCTAGGAAAGTGTCTCACATGTACCTCAATAGCTGCATGTAGGCACCTTCATTTGTCCACCTGTTTGAGATGATGAGCATAAACATGTCGACTCTTCTTCAGACAAGAGTTCTAATTTAGAGGATTCTGATGATCCAAAGACAGAGTCAGTGCAGTCAGATGCATATTCAGTGCATCCAAATGAAGATGCAAAGCCAGAGAAGAGGCCTAAGTGGGCCCATACTACTCTTCCGGATGAAGGGGATCTTGTTGGCGATCCAGCCAACATTATTAGGACTCGATATGATTTCTAGGAGCCTCCTATTGCACTCACTGCCACCAAACCATTTCCGTCCAAACATATTTTTTTGGTTCAGTCTTTAGATCCATAGTCTTATGGCGAGGCTGTTGTAAATCCCTTTTTGGAATCTTCCATGTAGGAGGAGTACAAATCCCTCCTCAAGAACCAGACTTGAGATCTGGTTCTCCTTCCTTTAGGAAGGAAACTTTTCAGGTGCAGATGGGTGTACAGGACCAAGATCATAGTGGATGGACATATTAGCAGATACAAAGCCAGGATAGTTTCCAAAGGATTTCAGTAGGTGCATGGCATTGACTATCATGAGGCCTTCAATCCAGTAGCGAAGATGAATTCCATACATTTGGAAATTTACATTGTGACAACCAAGGGATGGGAAGTCCATCATATGGACGTGAAGAATGCATTTCTTCATAGTGATCTCTTTGAGGAGATCTATATGGAGAAGCCCCATGGATTTATGCAGGATTTCTCTTTGTTATTTCGAATGAAGAAATATCTGTATGGCCTCAAGATGGCTCTGAGGGCATGGTATGCCAAGATGGACTCCTACCTGTTGTCATAGAACTTTGTACATTGTAAATCATACCTGAATGTCTACATGCTCATGACGACTGACCCACTTCTACTCTTAGTTCTGTACGTTGATGATTTACTGATCATCGATTTCTCAACTTCAACGATTGCTACAATCAAGATAATTCTACATGACAAGTTATTCATGATGGACATGGGTCCACTATAGTTCTTCCTTGAAATTGAGATCAGTCAGCATGCATCAGGCATCAAACTGTCTCAGAAGAAGTATGCATGAGATATCCTTGAGAGATTTCACATGACAGAGTCTGCTCCGACTCCTTTCCTATTAGAACTCAAACTTGAGGTTGGTGGGGACACTCCATTGGTTAACAACACACTGTACATAAAACTAGTGGGAAGCTTGTTGTATCTCACACACTCCAGACCAGACCTCTCCTATGTAGTTGATGCAATTTCTAGGTTCATGCAGGAGTTGCATGAGCTACATAGGAAGGTTACAAAGTGTATCGTTCTATAAGTACATGGACCCATCACCTTTGGGATTCACTATGAAACAGAATCTACATTAGATCTCATCAGGTTCACTGATTATGATTGGGCTGGTGATAACACTAATCGCAAGTCCACATATGGTTACTCATTCAATCTTGATTTCAGGCCTATCTATTGGTCAAGCAAGAAGCATGATACTATTGATCTATATTTAGTAGAGGCATAGTACAGAGGGGTAGTTAACATAACCATTTAGGCTATGTGGCTACAACATTTTTCTCATTGAGTTGGACATTTAGTTTCATCGATTGATCATCATCTGGTGTGAACACTAGAGAAATTTGAAGTTCTGTAGAGATCCAATTCAAAGGCAACGGATGAAGCACATAGAGATCCAAATGCACTACATTAGGGACTTAGTACATGAGGGGATCATCGAACTAAAATTTTTTCCTTCAACAGAACAAACGATAGGCATCTCCACCAAGACCTTCACTAAGCAGAAGTTCCATTCTCTGCGAATTCGTCTTCGAGTGAAGAACACAATTGCCTAGCAACTATTAGTTCTTATTTTTACATACATTGTACCTTTAGTGGGGGGGTTTCCCATGATTCTGAGCGTCATTTGTTTCTCAAATACCACAGTTGTTTGCATAGATAGATTCAAACATAAATGCACTTCCTAGACATCACCTCATTAGGAACAACTTATAGATATGCTGTCAAAATCGAGTAGAAATTTAAGAAGAAACGACAAGAGTTTGGATCTGCAAACCCCTCACAACCGAAGTAGGGAAAAGGAAACCCCAACCCATACAGAATGGGACCAAGTCACGATGGTTGCCCCTAGGACAATCTATCCAGGCCACGACACAAGAAGGGAAATGAGTGGATGAACAAGGATACGAGAAAATGGTGTGACTACCATAAAATTCCTTGGCATAACACCAACGAATCCCACTCCAAGTAGTCCCTCGTGGCTGAGCTGAAGGATTCTGAGTCAAAGTTCGATTCTAATTCCGAGTCAAATGTTGAAGGAGGAAAGAGAATTATTGATGTTGAACCCAGTGCCATGGTCGCTACCACCAATTTCCAACCAAGTGAACCAGAAGAACTAGAGGAAGGGGAACACCTCTTTCACTCATAGATGTGGGTCAAGGGGGCTCAGATTCACTTCATTGTCGATAGTGGTAGTCAGAAGAACCTAATTTCAGTAGAGTTCATCAAGCGAATGAACCTGCCAATGAAACCACACCTGCAGCCCTACACCATCGCCTGGATTCGTCAAGGAAGAGATCTTCATGTCAACCAATAGTGTCTTCTTCCCTACAACATCAAGCCTTTCAAAGATGAGGTACTGTGTGATATTTATCCCCTTGAAGTTTGTGATTTTATTTTAGTACAACCATATTTGTTGAAGCGTCATGTTGTGTATGAGTCTAGACCCCACAGTATTATTATTAGTTTGGGTAGACAATTGTACATGTGATCTAAAAATGAAGAAGACTTGTATTCTTGAAAATATTTGCAAGTTAAATTTTATGTGTTAAAATGCAAATGGATCAACTTTGAAACAAAAATTTAATAGGATTTACTCATTCAATATGCATATAAACAACAACAAAATCAGTGAATAGAAAACACATAACACAACAAATGATAAAGGAGTTCACCCCTCCCTTGGGCTACATCTCCTGGTCCAGCTTCCAATGGATCATTTGTATTATTTTCTCAAAGTTCTCAAAAATGTGCTTTACAGTGCTCAAAATGCCAAATAGACTACTCCAATGGATTCGTAACGTCCAAAAAACCCTAGCTGGGCTTTTTCGGCACCTCGTTTGGCCAAAAATTGAAGAAGATAGGCTTCCTGGAAGTCCTCCCTTCAAACTTGTTGTCTCTGCATCTACAAAACGCACCCTTGTTGGCTCAACCTAGCCCACACACATCTTTAAGCATAAAAAATTATCACCAAGCACAACCAGACAACCAATACAAACTGTCGAATGGTTACACGTCGGCCTTTAACTACCAAGGCCTGTGGGTACATGGCCACCACATGACCGCACGCAATACACAACAGGGCTAAAGTTCAAACCATATACAAAACCGTAGGATTAAACCATGCGCATACACATTGATCACATGTTATATGTCAAACTATGTGCATATCAAAATGGTTACAACACACACACACACACACACACACACACACACACACACACACACACACACACACATATATATATATATATATATATATTACAGTGGGTTTAATCGCCCATAGCACTGGTCGTATGCAATACATATATATAACCGTGGGTTGGGGCTTACCCCCGGCCCAGTTCACGCCCCAATTCACATATTTGCAAATTCAAATATGTTACAACACATAAATATGTTAAGTAACACATGCAGGTGCGTCGGTTGGGCGGCCTTTCCCAAGGCTTTACCCTGCCCAGAGGTCACGGGGTCGACTCCTACCAAGTGCAAAGATTTTAAACCAATAAACATGTGACACGTGGAAACCATTGATTGGGCCACGTGTCGCCATCTCGTTCACTGCCAACAAGCCATGTCACATGCAAACTATCTCAATATATACCTACCATGTGTCATATGGCCTGCCACATGTCATACGGTCTACCACGTTAGCGTCCATACGGACTGTACGGACTGTACAGTCAACACCCCTTTTTTTTTGCTTGTTTGTCATTTTGAAAAGAACGTGATATCTCTTGCTCCCAACGTCCGTTTGAACCCAAACAAGTTGCGTTGAGTTTATAACAACGAGGCCTACACTCTCGTTCAATTTGAAGTGATTTCGAACACTTTGAATTTTTGAGCAAAATTTGATCCCCTGGATCACACCTCCCCATTGGAAAGCTTTTGGACCTCCAAAAGACTATTTTCAGTCTATTTGAAGATGAGGGTATAGTTCCCTCACTTTTCCAACCTCAATCCACTTGGCTTTGCTTGGATTTGTACCTTTAAGACCAACTCGAAGATACTCCACATTTCCTCGTTTCGAAGTTCGCATTCTCCTGTCAAGGATGGTGTCTTCATGCAGTTCTGTAAGATATTCTGGGGAATAATCATCTATAGAAGGAATCTGAACATGCTCTCCTTGATCATCAATCAAAGGAGGCTCATACAATTTCAAATTCTCAACATTAACAACTGCATACATTTGCATATAAGAAGGCAAATCTAAACGAAAGGCATTGTTACCAATCTTGTCGATAATCTTGAAAGGACCATATCGAATTGGTTTCAGTTTTTTACCTTCTCCTTTAAGCCTCTCCTTACTGATGTAAAGCCAAACTTCATCTCCAACTTGGAAATTGTGATCAACACGATGCTTGTCATGTCTCATATTGTACTTGGCTGGACTCTTTTCCAATTGCTCTTGCACCATTTGATGTATCGACTAAATTTGTTCAATGAACTTTTCTTCCCTATCAATGTCATATTGACCTTCAATAGAAATATCCTTCCCAAAGATAAAATCTAAAGGAGATTTGGGCAAATAGCCAAAACATGCTTCAAATGGCGACGTTTGAGTTGAAGAGTGCTTAGCTCGATTGTATGCATGTTGAATGTAGTGTAAATGCTCATCTCGAAGTTTAGGATGCTTGCTGCAATAAGCACAAAGAAGATGCACCACTGTTCGATTTACCACTTCTGTCTGACCATCTGTTTGTGGATGAAACAATGTGCTCTTTTTCAGTTTGGTGTCCATGAGTGCCCATAAACTCGACCAAAAACTTCCAACAAATCGAGAATCCCGATAAAAAATAATGGATTTAGGGAATCCAAAATGAACCCAAACATTTTGAAAGAACATTTGTGCCATTTGGTCAGCTGCAACCTGCTTCATACAAGGCATCAAAATACACATTTTGCTAAATCGATCAACCACAAGATAAAGATAATCATGATTTCGTCTAGACATAGGTAGACCTCCTACAAAGTCCATGGAAATACTTTCACAAGGACGAGAAGGAACTGGAAGTGGAGTACACAAACCCAACTTTCGATTGCTAGGTTTACTTGTGGCACATAATGAACATCCTCAAACATATCTTGAAACACTTTCATTCATTTTAGGCCAGTAGCAGTATCTTTGCAAATTAGCCACTGTCTTGCTTACACCAAAATGACCAGCAATAAGAGAAGAATGGGCTTCTCTTATAATGTTGATTCTTTCCCACTATGGAATACATAGCTTGCCAAGATGATACAAAAGATTATCATGCACATGGTAATCTAATTCCTCAACATGGTTAGAATGACACAAAGTTTCATATACTTCTTGAAAATCAGTATCCAAAGCATATTGCTCAACATAACTTTCATGCATGATAGGACTATGCTTAAGAATAACTGAAGCACTAATAATAGGCCTTGAAAGCATATTAGAAACTTTGTTATAAATTCCCTTCTTATACCTGATGACCAAGTGGAACTATTGTAAAAAACCCATCCATCTGAAGTGCCTAGCTTGTTGTAGCTTTGTTTGTGATTATAAGTATTGCAGTGGTTGATGGTCGGTGTGAACAATGGTTTCTTTTCCCAACAAATAATGTTTCCATTTTTTTACACTTTGTACCAATGCATACAACTCCTTATCATAAGTAGGATAGTTAATCACGATACCATTAAAAGTTTTAGAATGAAAACAAATGGGCTTACCATGCTGTAACAAAACTGCTCCCATTGCATAATTGCTTGCATCTGTTTGGATTTCAAAAGGTTGTCTTAAATTTGGAAGTGCAAGAACTTGCGTTGAACTGATCTTCTCTTTCAAAGTATCAAAAGCCTTTTGTTGCTTGCCTCCCCATTGAAAAACTTGCTTGACACTTGTCACTGTATGTAATGGAGCTGCAATGGAAGAAAATTTAGCAATAAAATTACTCCAATATTGGGTTGCTCCCAAAAAACTTCTTACCTATGTCACATTGTTGGGCTTAGGCCATTCCAATATGACTTTGACCTTGGAGGGATCAATTTTTAATTCTCCTCCACCAACAATATGCCCTAAGTAAATAAGTGAAGTCTTTCCAAATTCACATTTTGACATCTTCAATAACAACTTTTCCTTTCTCAAAACATCCAAAACTTGTTTCACATGTTTAACATGCTCTTCAAGAGATTTTCTAAAGATCGAAATATCATCCAAGTATACAATAACACAATCATCAAGAAAAGGCCTTAAGACATCATTCATAACTCTCATTAAAGTAGCAGGTGCATTGCAAAGTCCAAAAGGAATTACCATCCATTCAAACAAACCTTGCTTTATTTTAAAAGTTGTCTTCCATGTGTCTCCCTCGGCAATCCTGATCTGATGATATCCGCTTCTCAAATCTAACTTAGTAAAATATTTAGCATCTTTCAATTGATCAAGCAAATCATCAATTCTAGGAAGAGGATAACGATTCTTTACTGTAATTTTGTTCAAAGCCCTGAAATCAACACACATACACCATGTACCATCTTTCTTTGGCACTAACACAATTGGAGATCCACATGGTGATGAGCTTGGTACAATAACCCCTTTGTCGAGCAACTCTTGGATTTGTTTTTTCATTTCATCATTTTCCATGACTGACATTCTGTACATACCAATGTTTGGAAGAGGATAGTCTTGCTGCAATTGAATTTCATGTTGGATACCCCTTTTTGGAGGTAATCCCTTTGGTTTCTTAAACATTTCATCATATTGATTAACAACCTCATATAGATCAGATTTCAACTTTGCATCACAACCTTGAAATACTTCGTTTTC
>ML780268.1:748051-766476 GCA_009831015.1 Picea engelmannii | reverse complement strand
CAAGATAGGTGGAATCTTTCACCACCAAATCGTCCTCTAGGGTTTGTTATGTCAAAACCCTCAAAACCCCCAATATTGGGCTCACTAGCTAGAAGCCAGAAATCAAAATAAGATCATACATGAATGAATGAGAAGAGGCCATTTCCTTTCCTTTATACTTTTTGTCTCACCTTGTCCCTCCAAAGTGACTTTCATTTTATTAATATTTAATTAATTAATTAACATTTTTACCTTTGAAAAGCTCCTTATCTCTCCTTGTGGCTTCCCTGGCCACTGAAAGTCACTTCTAGACATCCCATCCTGTAGTGTTTCTCCTCCCAATTCCAATGAGCTATTACACTGAGAGGTTCCTCCAATTAATGTGCCCAAAACGACCTCTTCAGTGAATTCCATTGACTTATAGCTCAAAATAGTCAAAATCATGGAAATCGTCAGAATGCAACGAAACCAAAGCCAACCTGTGCGGAATGGCTCATAATGATGGAATATGATCATCAATGCAAGTTGGACCCCACAATGCCTCTCAAATACCCCTGTACTCTCTCTAGCACCCATCTGGCTACTCTGGTCATCATAAATCTCTGCCCTATGATGATGTCCCAAAGTGGGGACATTACAGAACATTATTGAAAATGAACAACCTAGTGTGGCCTCAACTTTATTTTCATGGAACCTTTTGGGAGTAAGTTTCATGGAAATTTCTAGGATTCATCTTTCATGTAAACAATACTTGTGTGGGATCAACCTTTGAGGCCTTAACCATGTATGTTGTTTGTTGACGAAATGATAAAGTAAATTGTTAAGCATGCAACCACAAGCGATCATTCTGAGTTTACACGTAAGATCTCAATACATTGATGGTATCTGATTTTACGCTGTCGGATCTCAATATGTTGATGGTGATGATCTAAAGTTCCTATGGTCATGTTGATGGTCATGATCTAAAGCTCCTATGGACCTTTATAAGCCCTATAGCTCAATTCCAGAGCTGTTTTTTTTTCCTGTCCAATATGCGCACAAGATGCACTTGCAGGACACCTTCTTGTTCCACCTGAATCACATTTGAATCGATAACATGATTAGCATCGGGTATATATTTCTTACACAATGAAACATGAAACACATTATGTACAATCATGGCTGCAGGTAATGCAAGAATATATGCAATTGGCCCAATCCTTTCCAGGATTTCAAATGGCCCACAAAATCTAGCTGCCAACTTGGCGCAACTTCCCAGCTTCAGGGAACTCCTGTTATCTTTCACTTTCAGAAAAACATGATCACCCACTTTGAACTCCCTGTGGGTTCTATTCTTATCAGCATAACTCTTCCTGTCCTAGGCAGCTTTCAAATTCTGCTTAATTTTTATCATTTGGTCCCCCATCTCCCTGAGCAACTCTGGCCCAACTACTGCTCTATCAGCTGGATTATCCCAGCTCACTAGAGTATTTCACTTTCTTCCATAAAGTGCTTCAAATGGGATCATCTTCAACGATGCATGATACCCATTGTTGTAGGTGAATTCTACCTAGTGCAGGTAGTCTTCCCATATTGATGGTTTGTCCATCACATACATTCTCAGTATGTCTTCTATTACTCTGTTCACCCTCTCTGTCTATCCATCAGACTCAAGATGATAAGTTGTACTAAAGTTCAGATTCATTATGAATCCTTTGAAAAATCCTTTCCAGAAATTCAAAGTGAATTTCGAGTCTCTGTCGGACACAATCGTTTTAGGAATTCTGTGCAATCGCACCACTTCCTTTATGAAAATATCAACAACATCTGTTGCCTTGTGAGTAGTTTTCAGTGGAATAAAATGGGTAGCTTTTGTAATCTTGTCCACCACCACCATGATCGAATCATGCGGCTTGGCTGTTCTTGGCAATCCCGTAATAAAATCCATCGTTACTACTTCCCACTTCCACTCAGGAATAGGTAAAGGTTGCAACAACCCTGCTGGGTGCCTATGCTCAGCTTTAACTTTCTGGCACTCCATACATCTGGCGATGTATTCAACGATGTCTCTCTTCATACCCGGCCAAAAGTAATGGCTCTTGACTGTTGCTACTATTTTCTGATATCCAGGGTGCCCTGCATAAGGCACATTATGCATCTCCTACAAAATGATCTGTTTCAACCAATGGACATTGGGTACAAAAATTTTGTTCTTGTACAACAGTATTCCTTCTATTTCCAATTTATAAATTTCCATCTTCTTTGGCATCTTACCCTACTGTAGATTGGCTACCAATTCTCTGTACTGCAGATCTACCTTTGCAGCCTCCAAAATTCTACTTTTAATATTAGTTTGATACATGCTAATTGTTGCAGCATGTAATTCATGCACCCTCTTGTTGAGTGCATCATCCGCTTTATTCTCCTTTCCTTCGATATGCTTCATCTCAAAGTCATACTCACACAAAAATTCCAGCCACCTACTTTGTCTAGCGTTTAAGGTTGGTTGATCAAACAAATATTTCAGACCGTTATGGTCTATTCTGAGTTCAAACCTCCTTCCCATGAGGTAATGCCTCCATTTCCTTAGAGCATGAAATCAGCCTTCATGCTCAGTCCATTCATGTCTACAGGATAGGACTTGCTTAACTCCGTGACTTTCCTCTTGGTTCCTATAGCTAGTTGCACTAACCAAGACTTTTCATGTTTTCTTCTTATCAAATGCAAACTTTCTACCACTCTAGGGTCTATATAACTATGGCTAGCCCCTGAATCAACTAAAATAGTAAATGGTTGGTTTTTTATCATACCTTCTACTTCAATCATGTGTGACTGATACTCAGTTTGCTTGTTGTCCAGGGCTACGCAGGTCTTTGGAATTCTACTGCCCATGTCCTCCACTATTTCAGCTTGCTGAACATTGTGGAGAACTCTTACTTTATCATTTATGTGGGGGAAATCTCTGTACCTATGGTTTTCTTTACAACCCCAACATTCCATAGGTGGCGGCCTTGACATTTGCCCACTCACTTCAAACTTCCCAGGATCTCTAAGAGACAGCTGTACTTGAGGACTGTTTCTGAAAAATGGTGGTTTATTTCCCTTCTGCCTCTGTTCTTTCCCGAACTTTTTCTGGTCATCCCAAGCCTTCCAAAAGGTAGTCTTTTCTCTTTGTTGTTCAAATAAGCACTTCTCTCGTCTTATCGTTTCTTCCATAGTCTTTGGGTCATCATATTGAATCTTATCCCCAATAGGAGGAGGTAATCCACTTAGGTACCTCTGAATATTGACAGACTCATCTTTGATGAACAAAACATACTTTAGTAAATCCAAAAACTTTCATTCATACTCATCAATGGTCTTGTTGTCCAGCTTGAGTTCAAAGAACTCTTTCATCTTTCTGTCATAATATATTTTAGTTAAGTACTTCCTCTCAAAATACCTCTTGAATTATTTCCATGTGATGTCCCTTTCCCCGATGTGCTGCACCTGCACAAGTTGATCCCACCACATGGATGCCTTTCTCTTCAGTTGGTACATGGAAATCCTACCCTCTGCATGAGAGGAATAATTCTGCAGTTGAAAGTATTTCCTCATACCCAACAACCAAGTTTCGACATCTTCCTCCTTCTTATGTTCTCCATCGAATGTTGGAGGCTTGATCTTGTTAATTTCCCCTTTCAATTCATCCATCCCAGATCTCATGTGCTTTCTGGTAGGAGATGGGCTTGAACTACTGTTTGCTTCCCTACTGGAATTCTTTGGGGAGCGACGATGATGTCTACTGACACTCCTTGACCTTATTTTCCTCTCAAGGGTCCTAAGACTCTCTGTCTTGCTTGAGTCACTCTCCTTTTCCAATTTCTTTTCTATTCTTTCCAGACTCTTCAACATCCTTAAGTTGAATTCACCCTGCTTATCCCTGACTTTCATGAGCTTTCGGTTATCAGCTCGGAGAGTCTGGGCATCTTTTTGCAATCATTCAATGATTTTCATCATATGTCCTTCCTTATCCATCTCCTTTCCTTTCCCATTAGAGTTTGATCCTTCGACTCCCAAGTTGACATTCCTTCCTTCTCTTTCATTCTCTGAATTGGAGGCAATCCGCACCTCTTCCATTCTTTTCTCTCAACGACAACCCTATTCAGTTTTGGCACTTGCTAAGCTTCTGCAAACACACATCCAGACAAGAGGGATTTTTCATGTTGTCATTCTTAGTAAATTCCACACATTCAAAACCATTCTGATTTAAGAAAACACTTGGACTTCAAAAATTTTCCGAGTTCTGCTCGACTCTATAATTTTTGGGTGATAGCTCCCTCTTTCTCCCTATGATCGTAACCAGAGATCGTGACCAAATGCTAGAGTACTAGTTGTTACTCGGGCTTTCGACCTTCGAAGAGTTTAAGGTACACACATCTATCTCCCGAAGTTTCGATTTACCAAATTCGTGTAAATCGAGTGGATCGGCGGTCCACGTTTACCCAACATCCAACGGTTAAAAATCCACTACGATTTTTTCGTCTTCAAAGATTTCGGGACTTCGGAACTTTGGGTTTTGGGTTTTGCGGTAACTGAGAGTTCATGATGCAGTGACTCCAAATCTCTTGTCACTTCAATTGTCGAATTTTGATATGGAAATTCATGTATGAGATCAACGGTTGTGAGCCTCCTCTGATCCAACGATCCAGATCTCTCCTAAGCTTACACCTATCAAATCTCTTCAGCCATAACTTCCTCTATAGTTGGCTGGATCCGATGGCTCATGGGATTTAAACACTTCTTCCTGAAAGCACTCCACCGTCTGATTCTACCCTTGTTAATCTCTTTCACAATTCGGGACTTGGATTGACCAATAATTTGGCCTGCGCTCCAAGTTCATGATCCCTAAATTCATGAAATGATCCAACAGTCCTGATTCCCCACAATCTGACGACTCAGATTTAATCGACATTTCGTGTATCGAGATTTTGTGTGTCACGAGGTCGAAGGATTTTCCACCTTCGTCCTCCCTATTCTCGAAATGTCGATTTCTTCCTGGACAATTAATGGTCCACATCCCTCTTAGATCGAAGGTTGTGATCCAATTGTGAATTCTCACGAACTCACCCTTAGACCATTTCAAGTCACATGTTAGTGAAAGGCTGATCGCTCTCCATGAGTCCTTCCAATGGACGGTCATGACAAATTTGGGATTTCACGTATCACGATTTCCACACTCCTATGCAACTCCAAAGGTTTTTAAACCTTGTGAACGTTCTCAGGATTTGACGATTGTGAGGCTTCTCCTTTCCTCCCAAATAGATTCTATGGATCCAACACTTCTGGTGTGGATTTCTCTCTCTCCCTGTGGCCATATACCACACCGTTTGTAGTTTTATAATACTGCTACACCTCCTGAGCTTTGTAACACGGTCAAGTAGTCCATTGACTCTCAAAAACATTCTGAGGTCTGAAATTAGTCCTCCAGACATAATTTCTTCTCAAAACCTTGGTCCAAAGACCACTTATCCAGCCCATCCAGGCTCAGTGTTGAAACCAGGCTCTAATACCATACTGTAACGTCCCCGACCATCAATGCCATGGTCAGGCCAACATTACTACGTGGAAAAACACTACTATAACATATTATGCATTCTTATGAAATACAATTGCTTAATAACAGTTAAACACAACATAAGCACAATAATATCGTTGGCATCCATAATCCATGACATTAACAATAATTCATGAATACAACGGAATTACATGTAAACATTGCTAGAATCACATACATGCATATTAAATTGAAATTATACGCATGTATATACTTATCGTTTAGACTAGCTGTAATTCACCAACTACGTGTAGACCTCCCATGAACCTCCTAGCCTTAGACCGCACTGCTCATCACTCTCATCAGTAGGTCACCCCTGAGCTAGGACTAAGCTCCACTAGGTAGGGATTCCTAGGCTAGTCAAGGTTTACAGGAAGAATACACGTAAAAGAAGGAGGATTCTCTCCCAGGAACCACTTATGCCCACTTCCCATAGTCTCTCCTTCCCCACATGCATGTCCCACCCCAGGAGTATACACCTTCACCATCACCTAGACAGTCCTTCAATTGCTAACCTCCCTTGCCTTGGGCTTCAGCAACAGACCAGACCGAAAATCTCTCAGCTCTGTGGCAGCTACAAGGTTACTTCCAGGAGCTCTTTCCTTCCTCTACACACTCTCTCACCTGGAGAGGTCATTCACAGGCCAGGCAACCTATCCCTTCAACCTCAACCACCTCTCTCACCTGGAGAGAGTGTTGTATATGCTGGCCAACAAGCCACCCGCAGTCAAGCACTACACGGCCACAAAAATCAACTAGAACATAGACACAAACACCCAAATATGACAACAGACAGGTGCAACAACATAACAAGGCTTAGCAATTACGGGACACTTTGGTTTTCTCAACCAACAACACAAGATGGCTTCTTGGTTCTAGTTTCAGAAATGCGTAAGGGTACACAAAGATTCCACACAGAGGCTTAGACAGTTTAGGTGATGGATCTAAGTATGAACACCAGACAGAGGTCTCTCTTGGAAACCCGCCAATTTCCAATGGAGGATCGAGAACAAACTCCAGACTCAGGCGATGGATGGAGGAATGTAGGATGAACCCCCAACACGGATCTCTTCTTGTGTTTTAACTACATGTGCCTGGACTAACATGCGTCGCCCATGAGGTTGCATGCACTTCATCAGTTGGTATGCGCTTTTAAGCATGTGTTTCCCCTTCCATGGATTTGGGATTAGGGAAACACGTTTCACACATCACTTTAGAATAATAATTTAATATTATTCTCAGGGGTTTAAGCCCCCCCAGCTTAGCCCCTCTTCCAAACTCTTAGCCCCCTCTCCCTACCCAGTCTTTGTGAAAGATTAGTCCCCCATCACTCATTCATCGTGGTCGGTCCACACACAGATATGTTTTTACATTAATAATGTGCACCATTACATGCACAAAAATTAGGCTCTTGGCCTTCAACACTTAGGCTCTCTGTCCTAATAATCACATAAGCCCACCAGCTTATATAAAATTGGCTCACCATCCTATAAAACATAATTACAATTCATAATGCAAGCTTTATACTTCATAGACATGATTTACAATAGGGCTCGACCTTGGGGACATTACAATTATTTCCCAAGGTATAGTCTACTCTCAAATCATAGGCTTGTCTTCCATTTCCTAGTGGTAGAAGACTTGCAAAAAATACTAGTTCGTCCATGGATCTTGACCCGAGGTGTCCTCATGATAAAACGTTGGCGACCAGGTTTCAACCCTCTGATGGAAACCTTCTTGGGTAGATTCTTATGGATTCTCCTTCCTGATTTCTCGTTATAACTCTGGTCAGTGCGTATTTTCATAGACATTGCAAATTTGGTTGGAAGATTTGTGTATTTTGAGGAGAAGTCCTTAAGGTGGAATAATAAGAGGCTAGCCTGGGTACTGGTAGAAATGGATCTGGAGCTGGGTTTTCCTAACAAGATCGAAATATCTTTGGGAGACTCCTCCTTTATGGGACTATGTACAAAGAAGTAGATAAGGAGGATGCACTTACTCAATTCAGAGTTATAAAGGATGTGGCTTGTATTTTCATAGATGAGGAAAGTGATGAAGTGGGGAAATAGGTTACTCTAGAGGAAGTAGAGGAAACTATTTCACGAATGCCAAAGGAAAAAAGTCCTGGTCCTAATGGGTGGATCCATGAACTATTCAAACATTTATTTGATATTATGGGGAATGAACTCCTGGGGGCTATTGAAGAATTCAAAATATTTGGCAAAGTCATTGGATTATTGAATGCCACCTTTGTGGCCCTTATCCCAAAATATTTGAAGCCTACCTCTTTTAATGACTTCAGACCCATTGCACTTTGTAATTTTGTATATAAATTCATTTCAAAAATTATTGCCAATAGGTTAAAAGGCAAGTTGGCTTCTAGTATCTCATCGAAGAATTTGGGTTTTTAAAAGATAGGTTAATTTTTGACGGTGTTGGGCTATCTCATGAGTGTATGCACACAGTCAAAACTAGGAAAATGAAATCTCTCATTCTAAGGTTGGATCTTAGGAAAGCTTATGATAAGGTTAGCTGGCACTACCTTCAGATGATGATGATTCAAATTGGCCTGAAATGGGAGGTGACACAATAGATAATGGGATGTGTTTCTAGTGAGAAATATGTAGTATTATTTAATGGAACTCAGACCGATTTCTTCAAAATTCATAGAGGACTGCGACAAGGCTTCCCCCTCTCACCTTTACTATTCTTGTTGGTGGTGGAAAGTCTTAGTAGAATTTTGAAAAAAGGCGTGTACAGGTGGGAAATTCAAGGGTATCCAGGTTGAAAAAGGTATCATCATCACTCATTTTTTTTTGGATGATGTTTTAATTATTGTCTTTGGTTCTATTGAAGAGTGGCTTTCCATATAAGATCTTCTAACAAGCTTCTGTCAGGCCTCGGGTATGGAAATCAACTGTTAAAAACCATGTTTCCTCTCTCATAATTTAAATGATGATCTTCTTAATAGTGTGGGAGTTAATTCACACACACCTAGGATTTCTTTTTCCTAATGTTTTTCCTATGTTTATTAGTCTTTATCCAGTATCCTAAAGCTTAGGGAGAATATTCCTCTAGGAAAATATTCTCTTCAGTTTTCACTTCAGTTTGACTAGTTGAGTGGAGTATAGATGTTGCATTTGTTTTGTCACCATGCAACATTGGGATAATCACCAACTAATGCACATTATCCTTGGGATCATCACTGAACTAGCGCATTACCCTTGATTCCATAATCTCCTCCTCACTTCATTGTGTTTCAGTCAGTTAACTGAAGACTAGTATACTAGTTAACTCAACTAGGTGGCAGTTCACTCTCATAACTGCCCGAGAGACTAGACTAGGTGGCAGTTCACTCCCGTAACTCCTGGTGTGTTTCCATATCACTCTAGTACACCAATATGGTACATTGTCTTCACCTCCAGTGCTCATTGGTTGAGCTATATAAAGTATATCATGTGTAAATTATTTATTATTCATACGATTAATGAGAATTCTTCCATTCTTTCTCTCTTGCTTCTTATTTCTCAATTTCTCTTTGAAAATGTGTGTGGTATTTTATAGCTAGATATATTCTATGCCATTTCAACACATTTACATGGTATCAAATCCGACATACTCCTAAGCAAAGATACACCAAATTAATTTTGCAGGTACCAAAGATTGAAGACAACGGAAAAATGGAATTCCCAAAAGAATTCATTCTTACACCTTAAAACTTATTTGAATGGAAGGAGAAGATGGTCATGCATATTCAAATAATAGTATTGTACGGGTTAACAATAAATATAGAGACAAAACTGACATCAGCCATAGAAAAATCTAAGTATCTAAATCAAATGGATGAAGCATTTTGAACAATTTGCAGTCTTATTTTTCCTGATATCCTTTTTCACATATCTTCCTGTAAAACCCGCAATGAAGCTTGGACCACCTTGGAAGGGATATTTGGAAAAAAAAAATGAGATGAGGGGAAACATTCTCAAAGTTCAATTGCTCACATTGGATCCAAAAAGATTTGACAATCTCCAAGATTTATTTACAAAATACAAGGATTTATTGTCGCAACTCAAAGCTTGTGGGGTTGATAAATCTGAGGAGAAACAAATGGTTCTCACCATTCTCTCCAAACTTGGTCCTGAATTCTCTGTGTTCATATCCACATTTATTTCAGTCAAATATACCTATGGAGCCACCTAGAAGATTCCTTCTCTTGAGGAATTTATCAAATCCCTGACACAAGAGGAAACCAAGCTCATCAACATGGGAAAAATCAAAGGTCTAAAGGCACATGCACTTACTGTGCATGATGGAATCCATCAATATTAGAAATCTAAATATAAATAAAAAAGAAAAGCTCATGCAAATTCAAAGAAGGAGGGGTATTCAAAACCCTTCACCGATGCCTCCAGATCCAAAGGTGGAAAGGGAAGAAAAGGGCATAAATGCACATACTTCCATAAAGGATTCCATCCAGAATCTACATGCATGCATAAAAAAATAGATCTAATGACTCAAATACTTCAATAAAACAAACTTGGATATCGCATCCCCGAGGGTGCCAAGAAGAAGAAGCCAGAAGATCAGAATCTGAAAAAAGGCAATTCTAGCCATGCCTTGATTTCCATCAATTCCTCTCTCGATGCTTGGATCGTATATTCAGGAGCATCACATCACATGGATGCCACAAAAGAAGTATATTATTCATTGGATTTATGGAAATTTCCTCCTATTCTAATGGGGGGAATCTGTCCAGCCAAGGTCACCGACAAAGGAAGGATTGAACTCACCAACAGAAGCTTCGAGAATGTGTTGCACATTCCAAAAATTTATGTCAATCTTCTCTCTATGTATCAGATGACAAATTCCAGAACCAGAAAGAAATTAATGTTCACACCTAATGCAGTGGACATCTATGACATGTAAACCAATTCCAGGGTTGTTACCGGTGAGGTAAATCATCAATCTAGATTGTATACATTTTCTGAATTTATTGAACCAGATTCTTCTTTACTGCTTACCCATGCTGATGAAAGCAGTAGGATATGGCAGGAAATGTTCATGCATTTGAATTTCAGAAACATGAAACAACTTAGCAAGCAAATATTGGTTGATGGTCTACCAGAAATTCATTTCTCCAAGGGAATTTGTGAGGGACATGTTCTTGGAAAACACCCTCAAGATAAACTCGACAAAGGAAAGACTCAAATAGCTTCCTCTCCTTTAGATATGATCCATAGTGACCTCATGGGACCTTTTCCAAATCCATAAATCAGAAAGGTGAGGTATGTTATTGTTTTTGTTGATGATTTCTCATATTTCACATGGATTTCATTTCTCGGGAAAAAATCAGAGGTCTTTCAACACCTAAAAGATTTCAAAGCTCCGGTTGAGACGCAGTTAGGAAAGAAAATCAAAGTCCTACGAACTGATAATGAGGGAGAGTATGTCAATCATGAGATCCAAAATATTTTTCACAAGGCAGGGCTTCAGTTGCATCACACAGTTCCTTATACTCTGCAGCAAAATGAAGTTTTTGAGCGGAAAAACAGATCTCTAAAAGAGATGGCATCTTGCATGCTACATGCAAAGTCACTTCCACAGAGATTATGGGCCGAAGAACTTAATTGTGAAACCTACATCCAAAACATATCTACCCATAGATATGTCAAGGATAAGACCCCCCTATGAGGCTTGAAGAAGCCTCAAACCGAAAGTGACCCACTTTCCTCTTTTCGATTCATGTGCATGGGCCCAGATTCCCTCTGAAAAGAGGAAGGCACTTGATCCACAGAGCATAGAATTTAGCTTTGTTGTATACCCCGAGGGTGTGAAGGGATACAGACTAATTGATCTTTCCTCGGATTGGCTCATCATTGAGCGAAGTGTCTAATTCTAGGAAAGTGTCTCACATGTACCTCAACAACCGCATGCACCTTCATTCTTCCACCTGTCCGAGATGATGAGCATGAACATGTCTACTCTTCTTCAGACAAGAGTTGTAATTTAGAGCATTCTGATGATCTAGAGACAGAGTCAGTATAGTCAAATGCATATGCAGTGCATCCAAATGCAGATACAAAGACAGAGAAGAGGCCCAAGTGGGCCCATACTACTCTTTAGGATGAAGGGGATCTTGTTGGTGATCCAGCCAACACTAGGAGGACTCGATATGATTTCGAGGAGCCTCCTATTGCACTCACTACCGCTAAACCATTTCCCTCCAAGAATCTTTTCTTGGTTCAGTCTTCAGATCCATAGTCTTATGGCGAGGCTGCTAGAAATCCCTTTTGGAAATCTTCCATGGAGGATGAGTACAACTCCCTCCTCGAGAACCAGACTTGGGATCTGGTTCCCCTTCCTTCGGGAAGGAAACTTGTTAGGTGTAGATGGGTCTACAGGACCAAGAGCACAGTGGATGGACATATTAGTAGATACAAAACCAGGATAGTTTCCAAAGGATTTCAGTAGGTGCATGGCATTGACTATGATGAGACCTTCAATCTAGTAGCGAAGACGAATTCCATACATTGGGCACTTTACATTGTGACAACCAAGGGATGGGAAGTCCATCATATGGACGTGAAGAATGCATTTCTTCACTGTGATCTCTTTGAGGAGACCAATATGGAGAAACCCCATGGATTTATGTAGGATTCCTCTTTGGTATTTCGACTGAAGAAATATCTTTATGGCCTCAAGATGGCTCCGAGGGCATGGTATGCCAAGATGGACTCGTACTTGTTGTCATAGAACTTTGTACATTGTAAATCAGACCTAAATGTCTACATCCTTAGGATGACTGACTTACTTCTACTCTTAGTTCTGTACGTTGATGATTTATTGATCACCAGTTTCTCGACTTCAGCGATTGCTACAATCAAGAGGATTCTACATGACAAGTTATTGATGATGGACATGGTTCCACTGCAATTCTTCCCTAGAATTGAGATCGGTCAGGATGCATCAAGCATCAAATTGTATCAGATGAAGTATGCACGAGATATCCTTGAGAGATTTCACATGACAGACTACAAGTCTACTTCGAATCCTTTCCTATCATGACTCAAACTTGAGGTTGGTGGGGACACTCCACTAGTTGACAACACACTATACAAAAAACTACTGGGGAGGATTTTGTATCTCACACACTCCAGGCCAAACCTCTCCTATGTAGTTGATGCAATTTCCAGGTTCATGCAGGAGTCGCATGAGCTACATTGGAAGGTTGCAAAGTGTATCCTTCGATAAGTACAAGGAACCATCACCTTTGGGATTCATTATGAAATAGAATCTACATTAGATCTCATTGGGTTCACTGATTATGATTGGGCTGGCGATAACACTGATCGCAAGTCCACATATGGTTACTCACTCAGTCTTGGTTTCAGGCCTATCTATTGGTCAAGCAAGAAGCAGGTTTCTATTGCTCTATATTTAGCAGAGGAGTAGTTAACATAACCATTCAGGCTATGTGGCTACAACATTTTTCTCACTAATTTGGACATTCAGTTTCATCAACTGATTGTCATTTGGTGTGAACACCAGAGAAATTTGAAGTTCTGAAGAGATCCAGTTCAAAGGCAATGAATGAAGCACATAGAGATCCAAATGCACTACATTCAGGACTTAGGACAGGCATCTTCACCAAGACCTTCACTGAGCAGAAGTTCCATTCTCCACGAATTCGTCTTGGAATGAAGGACACAATTGCCTAGCAACTATTATTTCTTCTTTTTACATACATTGTACCTTTAGTGGGGGGTTTTCCCATGAGGTTTTCCCTCATTCCTCACTTTATTTCAGTGTATTTTTTGTATTTGGGTACCTAACATGGCCTCATTATCAGGACCCATTCTTTATTTTCACCATAGTGATGTTCAGGGGGGGTGTTGGAGTTACTTCACACACACCTAGGATTTATTTTTCCTAAGGGTTTTCCTATGTTTATTAGTCTTTATCCAGTCTACTAAAGTTTAGGGAGAATATTCCTCTAGGAGAATATTCTCTTTAGTTTTCACATCAGTTTGACTAGTTGAGTGGAGTCTAGATGCTGCATTGGTTTTGTCACCATGCAAAATTGGGATCATCACCAGCTAATGCGCATTGTCCTTGGGATCGTCACTAGGATAGTGCATTACCCTTGTTTTTCTAATCTCCTCCTCACTTCACTCTATTTCAGTCAGTTAACTGAAGACTGGTAGACTAGTTAACTCAGCTAGGTGGCATTTCACTCTTGTAACTGCTCGAGAGACTAGTGTAGGTGGGAGTTCACTCCTATAATTTTTGGTTTGTGTCCAGATCACTCTAGACCACCACTATGGTGCATTGGATTCACCTCCAGTGCGCATTACTTGAGTTATATAGAGTATATCATGCGTAAATTATTTATTATTCATACTGTTAATGAGAATTCTTCAATTATTTATCTCTTGCTTCTTCTTTCTGAATTTCTCTTTGCAAATGTCTGTGGTATTTTCTATCTATATGTATTATGTGCAGGTTAAACACATTTAAAAATAGAGTAGTACAGATATTTGGGATGCTTGTTTCTCCTTTAGATCAAAGGATTAAATACCTTGGATTTTTTCTGAAACCAAATGATTATAGAGTAAATGATTGGCATTGGCTACTCCAGAAAGTGAAGAAGAAGATTGGACATTGGACGAGTAGATGGATCTCCCTGGGTGGTAGACTAGTTCTAGTCAACTCTATTTTACAAAATATGTTGGTTTATTGGCTCTGTTCAACAAAGGTGGCTTTGAATATTATTGATAACATCGGTCAAATATTCTCTAGATTCCTATTGAAAGGTGCTAAAAAACCCATTGGGTTTCATTTAGCCATTTGGGATTCGATTACAAGGCCAAAGGATTTGGGAGGATGGGGAATTCAAAACTTGAACGGGTTTGAAAAAGCATTGGATGCAAAGTCCCTTTGTGGGGGGTTATTTGGACTCTATCCATGGAGCAAGGTTTTGAACAAAAATTACTTGAAAGGTGTTGAGGTTGTATTTTGGTTGTGCACTGATAATAACAAGTTTCCTGTTGCTTCTAAATTTTGGAAGAATTTTATGGGTTCTTTGCATCTAGTGAATAGGTGGTTGGCATGGTCAGTTGGGAATGGGACTAGGGTTCATATTGGACAAGACCCTTTCATGTGTTGTTATCACATGTACAAACTACCAGATGATCTAGTTTGAGATTTGAATGACCTACATGTATACTCCTTGGCACATATCACATACACATCTTCTTTAAATTCTTCTAATACACAAGATTGGCTTTCAGTAGTGGACCTGGGATTGGAGGGTGAGTTGGCTATTGAATGGTCTATCTATCTTTAAATGTTATTAAATAGTGGTGTTACTATTAAAAGTGATGTAGACCTCTTAGTCTAGACATGGAATAATTCATTGGGAATAGTGACTGCCAAATTAGCTTATGATGCTCTTACAACTCAGGATGTGGTGGAGGATTCAATTTAGTGGTACCAAGAATTTTGGAAAGTTAAGCCTCCATACAAGTTAATTATCTTTATGTGGCTCTTATTAAAGGATTGTGTCCTCACTGGGGTAAATTACAAGCTCAAGGGGGGTATAGGTCCCTATGTTTGCACTCTCTGCTTGAACGAAGAAGATTATACAATGCATTTGTTTTTTCAATGTTCAATTTCACAGTCTATTTGGGAAAATGTCTATAATAAAATAAAATTAGAGGGATCTTGGAACATGCCTACTTTAGAAAGAAATCTTCATAGCTAGTTTGATTCATCTCCTAGAAACAGGGTAGTTCCATTTATTTTTCTCGAAGGAATTTGGCATTATAGGAACAAAATCTTGTTTGAGGATTGGGCTAGGAATGATGTAACCACCACCTCAAGAATAGTGTTGGCTATCAAGAATTTTCCCGTTCCAAAGAAAGGTGAATGCATTGATTTCATTTTGAACCCAGTTTTCTTTGATAATAATCCTATTGGGTTCTTTTATGGTGTTGCAAAAAGAGGGATTTGTGGTGTAGGAATTGTATTAAAGTTCAAAACCAAACATTTCTTCAAAGAACATTTTGTTTTTGGTGTTGGCACTAATACTAAGGAAAAACTTATTGGATTATGGGCCCTCCTCTCTATTGAAAATAGATGCCACATTGAATATTTAATGGTGGTTGGTGACTCGGGGGTTTTCATACACTGGATGGATGGGAAGTCTCAACTAGAAGCACTCAACTTAAGGCCATGGAAGGTGAAGATTCAAGAACTAAAAATTCAATTCAGATGGTTGAAGGGTATACATGTCCATAGATAGTTGAATTCAATGGAAGAATACCTTTCAAAACTAGCACTGGAGAAGAATTCTGGGTGGCTCCATTTTGAGGAGGTCTACAAGGATTCTATGATAATCTATGGTCAATTTTATATCTTCTAAGTCTAAGGACAGTGTGTTTTTTTTGTTTTTGTCAAGAACATCGTCATAGTTTTATAAATTTATGAAAAAATCATCTTTTGTAAGGTTAATTATCAATGAGGACATTATTAGAGAGTTATAATTATGTGGTAGGTCACAAAATAGTATGAAGGACAGTTCTTTTTGGTTTGTCTCAAAGCATAAATAGACTTATTTGTATTTTGGGAAGTTTTGGGAAGTTTCCTTTGATTCAATATTGAATAACAATGATTTTTTTTTTCCAAGGGAAACAAAATTTAATCAATGTAATAATACACATATAAACACATTAATATTTTCCTTAAGATAGACACACTATCTTAGCATTGGAACAACTTATTTGAGAGAATATCTCAACTACACACCAAACTAGGAGCTAACAAGTCGGAGAGAATCTCTCATAGCCAACTAATCTATTAATGTCTTGGAATAAAAAGTGCTAAAGTAGAGACAAAGTTTACTTTACAATGACCAATACAAGAAAATCCACAATCTTCTTATATGATCAAATATCACACATGAAGCTATAAGACAGGTAGGACTTAATAATTCCAATACTCTCCCTTAACAAGTACTTGTAATAGGAAGTCTTTTATGTACATGGCTCATTCAACTTATTGATGGAATCCCTTGGGATGTGCAACCAATTCCATCAACATTCCAAGAGATAAATATTGCAACGAATGCAACAAATCTTTGCTAACATTTGACCCTTGAGTCTTACCTCATTCCGACACACATAACAACTTGTATATAGATTTATGATCCCATATCATCACCCTGAGTCCACAACCAACATATAGTCCACTCATAGATAATTCAACCAAGACATGACCACCTCATCCAAGTTTTATAAAAATCCTTATATAGGTGAATATAATCCCCCTTTGGGGAAATTCAATAGGTGGTCATTTCAAATATTCAACTCGACTATGCCATATGGGCATGCAACAGTTTCCCTAATGCTCAAGCAATATCTAGTGGCTAGTTCAACTTATGTGCTCAAACATGAGGATGCACATCCAAATGTTCTGTTTAAATTGCACTCACATATTCATCATATAGACCAAACTTCCCAACTTGGACACACCATAATTGGGGTCATCTAGTTTTCATCTTGGACACACCAAGATATCCTCCATTTAGCAATGACACACCAAGCAAACTATCAAATCGAAAACAATAATAAATTTATCTATCTTAACTCAAACACACCAATCCATATGATGCTCATCTCGAACACACCAAGAAAGCGATTCAATCAGACACACTAAGTAATCCTCGAACTATTGGTATCACAACGGATGAATCTTTTGACACTGACTTCATTGTGACACACACAATAATGAATCTACACATTATGATCCATTTACCAATCCCAAACATGCATAGGAAAAAATGGATTCCATATTTGTGTAGATCCAAGATTCTGTGACACACATGAAAGCTTAGGATCTAGAATAACACCATTGCTTTCTCTACTACAACTCTGATTTTTCTATCCAATATCACACTATCCTCAATAACCAATTGGCTATAAATCACTATTCCATTACATGGATCTATGACAGACAATAAATTTGATTAACATAAAACTACTACAAACACCTCTAATGAACATCGCCTTCAAGAAAAATGATTCCATATAAGATGGTTACAGTAATTTTTTTTTGTTCAAACCATGTAAGTCGTAACCAGGGAAAAATTTAAGGATATGATATTTATCATAGAGTTTATAAAGGTAAGAGAATATTGTATTCAATATTTATGACAAGTGTTTCTTGTGTTGGGTAAATATTTTCACTCTCAATTTTATCAATGTTATATCTAATATGCATATTCTATTGCAATTTACTTATTATATGAGTGTTTCTCGTTGTAGTATTACATGTGCACGTTTCAAAACATTAATATAGGATTGGACACCCATGGATATTGCTATGAATAATATTATGAAATAATTAAATTTCAAAAAATACCCCACTCCCAATTGAATCAAAGACAACGTTCCAATACATATAGGCTCAAAGCCATAAAAAAATACTCATTATGAGCTTAACATGTAATTTATGGGAATTGAACCCCGATGGGGAAGATAAATATTATTCCTCACAACCATCCAAGCTAAACCCAATTGACAATTTTTTCTATACATAACAGATAAATCAACTTATATATATTTTTTATATTTTTTATGATTTGTTTATTTTTAAAAAAGATTGAGTTAAGTTAAAGAATTGAGTCCAACTCGAGGTTGAAGATCCCATTGCATTCTAACACAAGTAGTTTGGTCTTCATCAAGGTTACAAATTTGATATAACCAATGGTAAATGTTAACAAACAATTTGAGTGGATCTTGTGCTTGAATAAAAGTTTGAAGAAAACATTTTACAATTTAACACCAATGGTGGGAATATATGTTATATTTAA
>ML780268.1:733323-748001 GCA_009831015.1 Picea engelmannii | reverse complement strand
ATATACACTGCACTTTTGGATTCAACAAGAAAAAAAATCATTTACAAGATCTGATCCTCCAAGAGTATCCAATATTATTTAAGAATCGATACGTAGCGAATATTACCTAAAATTATATATATACTGCACTTTTGGCTTCAACAAGCAACAAAATCATTTACAAGATCTGATCCTCCAAGAGTATCCAATATTATTTAAGAATCGATACATAGCAAATATTCCCTAAAATTTGAGATGCACAATCACGGATTTGGAAAATATATTAAAAAAACCTATTATGTGTTCATGTAAAATTTTTAAATTTAGGCAAAAAATATAAATATGTGCGTAACTATAATCATAGATTAGACTATTTAAATTTTATTTTGAATATTGTAAAGCCTGTGGTGCCAAGCTCGGGTGCACACACTTCTGCCACAAACTGAAATGGAGGAAATTGGGAAAGAAAGACACTCGATGCAAATGAGGAGATCAAATTCTTAGAATAGGTGAGAGTTGGGGTTCCTTGGGTACATGATACACCAAGGGGAAACTCCACCCAATATGCCTTGTGACATAAGTCAAACAACGGGTGGTTTGATGAAGGGTTGAGGGAATGAATTGGGTGCTCCACCAACAAAGGAAAATTGTCTAAGGCATGGGGGGTGCACTTAGTAGAGTTGGCTTGACTCACCTAAGGGGCATGCACACCCAAGACAATGAGTCGGCTACAAAGATTGGTGGGTCGACCAAATGATATAATGATGTGTTTAGTGGATCGACTAGGAAAGAAGCCCGGACGTGCCCATATGAGGATTCGGCCCAACCTTGTGAAGGGGCATGACTTGGCGAACCAACAGGTCGACTCACCCATGAGAAAAGAGATGCGATAAATGGATGCCTATAAAGGAAAGAGGGCTCACAACCAAGAAAGTAGCTTGGAATAAAAGGAGATAAAGAAGAGCTATGTAGTTCAGAGGTAGAGAAAGAGGGAGAGATCCGTCAAGGAGTCAATTCACTCCACTTGGGAGGACTTGTGTTGCCTTGAGGTGGATTCGGTAGACAGAGTTGGGTGAGCTTCTCTTGGTCCAATTTTGGGGAAGTCTGGAAATTCAGGTCTATTGGAAGCATGTGTGAGGTAGAACCAAAATCTGTGAAGTATGCAGAAACGAAGAGACAACAAGTCTATAGTTGAGGGAATGTTTGAGGTGCACTGCAAGAGGTTTCAGACATGATTGTGACAAAGTATTAGTGTGACGAGTCTATTTATGAGTATCTTAGGGAGTTTAGGCGATTCGTGTGACTATGTTGAATTTGTAAACCGAACCAGTAGTTCTCATATCGTAACTATTTCGAAATAACAAAGACTCGGTCGATTGTTAGGAATAGTATGTGTCGCCCACACTATATCTGTGTTTCTTTCATTTGTTCATTTGTTCTCTTGGGTTTTCATTTTCATCGATGTATGCTTAAAAATGACTAAGTGTTAGATATATTAACAAATGTCTAAGTATACAAGACTTGCACTAGAGTAGGAGTGTGACTCATCAGTAGCCTAGAACAGAGTATGCATATGCTCTAGGTGAAGAGGTGTAGTCCGGAAAAAGTAAACTTAGTGTTTCTTGGTAGCCAAGAAAGAAACATTTCAGTCTCTCACGCCCTCAAGAAGTGAAAGATCACAAGATTTAGCTACGTACACTATAGGGATGTGACAAATACAAAAATGAAAAAAATTAGCCTAAATTTCTTATTTCTTTTTTAAATTTAACCAAATTGGAAAATTTTCCCTTATAAAAAAAACATTGGGTTACAGTACATCCAAAAATTCCCTTTACAACCAAGGAATATCCATTTTTTTATAGTTCTCAAATATCTCTTGTAGGCAAACTCCAATTAACAAACACACCACTAAGTACAAGAAATAATAGATCCATAGTCTTAGGAACTCTCAAATGCAAAATATTTGAGTAGTTCACCATAACATCCATTCTCATGGAAGGCTCACCAAAAGCCACACACATGATGAAAAATCTAGGAACATTATTCAAAAATACTTCATGTGACCTCTACTCCAAGAGAAACTCAAGGTCCACATAGACTGATCAATATTTTGATATACATTTCCGGGAAAAAACTCAAGAAATTTTGATCCAGGTGGATATTGGTGACCACCCACCTATTCCAACTGGCTCCTCGTGTCCGTTTTTGTTCATCACGTCTTTATGTACTGCTTTATAATTGTGAGTTATACACTTCTGAGGATTTCTAAATCCTCACACATTCTCCAGGTGGAGACGAGTGGCTTCTCGCCTAATCCAACTAGATTATTTTGTATGTTTTCATGTCAGCACATCTTGTTGTACTTTCAGGGTTGTTTTGGGGCCCCAAACATTGCTTTTTTTGGCTCGCCACAGTCAGGTTGTAGACGGAGTTAGATTCTGAAGGAAGAATGTGTATTTATCTGAAGTACCTTTCCAAAAGGCTATCACGTGCCTAAAACAGATTTCATATGCAAAATTTATGACCCTAGGAAGTTGAGGTACCAAATTACACCAACTTACCCATAGGGCCCACATGAATTTTGGCATTTCACCTTCTAGGGTTAGTTTTTTGGATGTCTATGGTTTTGGAACTCATGAGTAATATGAAAAGGGCCTATGGAGCCTCATTGTATTCCATTATACTTAGACAGATGTGCATAGCAGCCACATCTTTACTCAGAGATAGCTACCACCATTCAAGCAAGTTTTTGTTCTGCAGTTTTATAGTTTCATCCTATTTAATTATTTAATAGAATATTGTTCACTAAATATTTTTGTTTTTATTCCTATCTCTATGTTTAATATATTCATTCTATTAATTAGTTAATTCCAATCGTAAATATGGATCAGTGGTATTAGAGAAGTCTTCTCTTCATTTATTTTTCTTCGTGCATGTCCCCAAAAAGTTCTAGGTACAAGAAGTTGGGACTCAAACCAGTCGAGCCATTACCAGATCGGTCGCACTAATCCTGAAAAAAACCCATGGGAGACAAAAATAAAAATGATGGAGAAGGAGATCCTATTAAAATGTTGCTCGAGGAAGCCCTCATGCGACAAAGGAACAAAATGATGGACAACTTCACGCAGATCCTTCGACGGTTGCCCATGGGAGAAGCATCTTCATTTGGTGCCCATGCAACCTCCTTCAAGGTAGAGGTAAATTTTGATATTTCATTATTTGAAGGAATAATAGATGCAAATGTTGTAGATAAATGGTTGAATCTACTCAAAGGATATTTTTCGGTCCACAATTTTTCTGATCAGGAAAATGTCACTTTTGCACTCCTCAAGGTCGTTCCCCATGTTAAAGACTGGTGGGATACTTACTCTGAGAAAAGGGCCCTGGAGGAATATGCAATTTTTTTGGTGGCCCCTACATGGGATTCCTTCCAGGACACCATTAAAGAACCGTACTACCTTGTTGGAATCTACGAGGACCAATACACCAGATGGACCACCCTACATCAAGAAAAAGACCAGATAGTACCAGACTTCACCAATATTTTCCATACCCTCCGCACCAAATTCGGTATCAAATATTCTGAGCATCATTTGTTTCTCAAATACCACAGTTGTTTGCATAGATACATTCAAACATAAATGGACTTCCTAGACATCGCCTCATTAGGAACAACTTATAGATATGCTATCAAAATCGAGTATAAATTTAAGCAGAAACGACAAGAGTTTGGATCTGCAAACCCCTCACAGCCAAAGTAGGGAAAAGGAAACCCCAACCCACATAGAAGGGGACCAAGTTACGATGGCCGCCCTTAGGAAAATCTGTCCAAGCCATGACACAAGAAGAGAAATGAGAGGATGAAGAAGGACAGGAGGAAAGGGTGTGAGTACCATAAAATTCCTTGGCACAACACCGACGAATCCCACTCCAAGTAGTCCCTCATGGCAGAGTTGAAGGCTTCCGAGTCAGAGTTCGATTCTAATTCTAAGTCAAATATTGAAGGAGGAAATCGAATTATCGATGTTGAACCCAGTGCCAGGATCGCTACCACCAATTTCCGACCAAGCGAACTAGAAGAACCAGAGGAAGGGGAACGCCTCTTTCACTCGCAAATGTGGGTCAAGGGGGCTCTGATTCACTTCATTATCAACAGTGGTAGTAAGAAGAACCTAATTTCAGTAGAGGTCATCAAGAAACTGAACCTGCCAATGAAACCACACCTGCATCCCTACACCATCGGCTGGATTCGTCAAGGAAGAGATCTTCGTGTCAACTAATAGTGTCTTATTCCCTACAACATCAAGCCTTTCAAAGATGAGGTACTGTGTGATATTTATCCCCTTGAAGTTTGTGATTTTCTTTTAGGAAAACCATATTTGTGGAAGATTCTTGCTGTGTATGAGTCTAGACCCTGTAGTATTATTATTAATTTGGGTAGACAATTGTACATGATCCTAGAGGTGGCATCGCCTACTGCTATTTCTTTAATCTCTACTAAGCAATGTAGTAAGGTCATTTCACAGACCGAAAAGTTTGTCTTCTTTGTGATCCATGCTCACAGTAAGCAAAAGGTCACTGCCACATCTGTGGCCTCTACAAAACGCCTCTCTTTGCACCAGAAGAAAGTGGATGGGATCATGGAAGAATAGAGAGACATATTCATCTCACCTACAGGGGTACCGACACACTACCAAGTCAAGCATCCAATTGATTTGACCCCTTATGCACCTCTCCCTAATGGACCAATCTATTGACACTCACTGATGGAGAATGATGAAATCAGGTGTCAGATCCAAGAGCTTCTTCAAAAGGGGCACAAAAGACCCATATCCTCCCCTTGCGAAAGCCCGATTGTATTGGTGCAAAAGAAGGATGAGACTTGGTGAATCTGCATTGATTACATAGCCTTAAAAAAAATCACAGTCAGGAACCGCTACCCCATTCCCAGGATCAATGACCTTCTTGACCAACTCAAGGGGGAAAATTTCTTCAACAAGATTGAACTGAAGTCTGTCTACCATTAGGTTCCCATCGAACCAATTGATGTCTGGAAGACAACCTTCAAGTCTAAATAAGGTCTCTACGAATGGCTAGTCATGCCCTTTGACTTAACAAATGCAGTAGCCAATGTCATGAGGTTGATGGATGATGTATTGAGACCCTTCACCAACTCCTTTGTAGTAGTATATTTAGATGACATCCTCATCTTCAGCATGACGTGGGAGGAGCACATCCGACATATTCAACAATTTTTGAACACTCTGCAGCAACACAAGCTTTATGCCAACTTGGGAAAATGCTCTTTTGGCATGAACAGGGTCCAATACCTGGGCTACATTGTTGATGATAATGGGGTACATGTTGATCAAGCTAATATCCAAGTCATCCATAACTGGCCATCCCCGACCACACTAACCGAGCGTTAGAGCTACTCACCAAATTCTACCGACGGTTCTTGTTGGGATTCTCCCATAATGCCTGGGCCCTCATCCAGGTGACCAAGGGAAGTGGTAGGGCCAATTTCATGTGGGGGAAGGAGAAAAAATGAGCATTCAAAGATCCCAAACATCATTTGTGCTCATCTTCAGTACTCTCCTTGCCTGATCTGCAACAACCATTCGAGATTGATACTGATGCATATGACTATGTTGTGGGTGCAGTTCTCACTCAACACAGGCATCTGGTGGCATACCATAGTGAGACACTCTCTGATACTGTCTGGAAATACCCCACCTATGACAAGGAAATGTATTCCATTGTACAATCCTTCTGTAAATGGAAACATTACATTCTAGGGAAAGAGACGATCATACACACTGATCACAAGCCTCTGCAGTTTATACAAACATAGGGGAAATTACAGAATGACTACCATCAGAAGTGGTCCACCTACCTATAGAAGTTCCATATCAACATCAAGTGTAAGACAAGTATCTCCAATCGTGTCACTGACTGCCTCATTCGGCCTCTTGTGGTTGCACTTACCATTGTGCTCCATTCCTATGGACATGAAACATCGGAGTGGCCCCAACTTTACCAGCAAGATCTAGACTTCGCCACCACATATCAGCTCTTGGGTACAAATGCCATTGTCACTAATTTTCGCATTGAGGATGGACTCTTATGCCACCTGGGCCATATTTGTGTTCCTACAACTGAGCATGCAAAGATGATTTGGGAAGCTCACTACAATCGGGTGGCAGGACATTTTGGCGTAGAGAAAACTGTGATCGTTATTCAGAAACATTTTTATTGGCTAAAAATTCGACAGGACGTCAACAAATATATCAGATCTTTCACTGCCCGTGCCATTTCCAGGCCGACCATGAAGAAGCAAGGATTATACACCCCTCTTCCTATTCTGGAGAAGCCATGGGAATCCATCTCCATGGATTACATGTTTGGTTTGTCATCCACCAAGCATGGAAATGACTGTGTGTTTGTGGTCATTGATCGATTTTCAAAGATGGCCATACTCACAGCCTGTAAGAAGAATGTCATAGCGACAAATATTGCCAAGCTCTTCTTCGAACAAGTTAGGGTTCACTTTGGGATACCACAGACCATCATCTCAAAATGAGACAAAAGGTTCCTCAACACCTTTTGGTCGAGTCTCTGGTCTTTGTTTGACACCAATCTCACAAAATCCACCTCTTTCCACCCTCAAACTAATGGCCAAACTGAGTTCGTCAATCAAATGATTGTACACATCCTACACATGTACAATTATAAGCATCCCCATACATGGGACAAGAGTCTCCCATATGTCCAACACAACTACAATAGGGCTCTCCATAGTTCCACCATCCATAGCCCATTTCAAGTGGGTCTAGGATTCCAACCATTGGGACCCATTGATGTTGCACTTCCTCTTGCCACTGCACAGACAGAATCTTCCCCTGATCAATCTGTGATCGACAAAGCCACCATATTCATTGAGTGGATTCAACACATCCGCCAACAAGTCCAAAATATTTTGCAGAAATCTAATGTTAAGTACAAGCAGTGCCATGATAAACATAGGGTACTACACCAGTTTCAGGTTGGAGACAAAGTATGGATACATTTGCAGAAGGAGCATCTCACTGGGCCCCATCGGAATCTTCGACCCCTTTGTTATGGGCCTTACACTATCACCAAGGCCATGGGTAGCAATGATTTTTAGCTCAACACTCCACCCTTCCTTGGTCTGCATCCCATATTCAATGTGGACCTCCTTCGACCATTATTTTCCACCATTATTGGACACCTCTGAGATTGGTGAACAAATGTCACCAATAGAGCTCAATCCTGACTGCATGGAACAAGCATCCACTGATCAGATTGTGGACACACATGTCAAGGGCACTCACCAACAACAGATCTAGCTTTATCGGTTTGTCAAGGCAGGGCAACTCCTACACCAAGGAAAGTGGCTCACCCGGGGCCAAATCAAGCAGAAGTTTCCTCACCTGATGGGGGAACTCAACGCAATTGATACCATTTCTTCTTAAGGGGGGGGGGATTGATCTAGGTGGATATTGGTGGCCACCCACCTATTCCAACTAGCTCCTTGTGTCTTTTTTTGTTCAGCAGGTATTTATGTACTACTTTAGAATTGTGAGTTCTACACTTCTGAGGCTGTATGAATCCTCACACATTCTCCATTTGGAGATGGGTGACCTATCGCCTAATCCAACTGGCTTATTTTGTATATTTTCATGTCAACACATCTTGTTGTACCTTCAGGGCTATTTTGGGGCCCTAAACATTGTTTTTTTGGCTTTCCATGGTCAGATTGTAGACAGAGTTAGAGTCTAATGGAGAAATGTGTATTTATCTTAAATACCTTTCAAACGAGATATCACGCACCTAAAACGGAGGTCGTATGCAAAAGTTATGACCCTAGGAACTTGAGGTACCAAATTACACCAACTTACCCATAGGGCCCACATGAGTTTTGGTGTTTCACCTTCTAGGGTTAGGTTTTTGGATTTGTAGGGTTTTGGCATTCATGAGTAATATGAAAAGGGCCTATGGAACCTCATTGTATTCCATTATAATTAGACAGATGTGCGTAGTGGCCACATCTCTCCTCAAAGATAGATACCACCATTCGAGCAAGTTTCAGTTCTGTAGTTTTACAGTTTCATCCTATTTCATTATTTAATAGAATATATTGTTCACTCAATATTTGTGTTTTTCTTCCTATCTCTGTGTTTATTGTATTCAGTCTGTTAATCAGTTTGTTCCGCTCCTAAATCCGTATCAACTTTGATTCTTCAACAAGGAATCATGTTCCTTGAAGAGACATTAAGGATGGGTATAGACACTGATAGACAACTCAATAATTAGGTATCTTGGGGGAAAAGTCATCCACAGAGTATTTAACATTCAAAGGAACTACCACTCCTGATTTTTGCAGAGAAAATAGAGTAGAGAGTTGAGACTCAAGCACAGAGAAACCATAATGCCAAGAGAGTTATAGTTTGAGTGAATCCATGCCAAACATTTTCGAAAGGTATCCCTTTCAAGCCATGATTTCCACAGTGATGCTAGAACATAGCTATGAATAAGGAGGTGATAGAACAATAATAAGCAATAAATAAGGATAATGAATTCTTCCATTCAACCTAAAAGAAATGCCAAGTGACAAAAGACCAACACATTCCTGAGCCTGAACTATCGACCAACATAAGTATTAGAGGCCCTCTATTAGGGAGGGTTCCCCAACTAAAATATGTAGAATTCAACATATAAAATGAGGAGAATTTCCAGGAGTTATGCTTTGATGCATACACACAAGTGATTATAGGGGTAGAAGGAAAACAAGAAGTGGTATTCAATAAATAGGAAAAACCTGTCAAGCAATTAGGAATAATTTCACTACTGGATTTCCCACATTTTGGGTGTAGCTAATCCATCAATTTGTGCATCTAATTCTTACTCAGTTGATTGTATGGAGGGGTCCTCTGAATCAATAAGCCATATCACATTGACATCAACACAATGAGTGAATAATCAGGCCCTCCTATAGAAGGAGATGATTTCCCTGATGCAAAATGCCCAAGAATGTCGCACTTGAGGACATGTATACAAAGTATGGTACATGAAGAGGGTCAATAGGATCGATAATCATAGAGATAAATGATGCTAGAGTTCAATTCACCACAAATATAGTTTCCTACAAAATGTTGCGCAACTGTCACAAAGACGAGTTCCCAAGGGGGGAAGTTATCTTCACAGAGTGATGCGTTGATGGAGTTATGATGGCTTGGGAACTATAGTCACTGAACGAATTCATACAAGATTTCTTGGAAGTGTAAGATTTCACAAGGATTTTCACTACAGTTGGGTTACTCATGCTAGACATGATAGTATGGAAGCCACCACTAGGCCACAAGTATGATGCACATGTCTCACCATCATTCTCTGTGCAAACCTTCCTAGAGCTATAATAAAACAAATATAGGAAGATCTAGGTCATGAATAACACCTCTTTCGAGCTATGGTTTACAACACTGACCAAAGCGACTGCTCTAATACTTCTCATAATGTGAAACATCATAGACATGTATAAGGACTACCTCTTGTTTGCTTGTACTTTCCATAATGTTTTCATCGCCCCACATGTAGATATGAATATTGAAACATGGATGATCCATTTCTATATCACCAAGGAGTAAATTCAATAGGTCTTCACCGAGTGGCCAACCAAACTTCATCCCACACCAAACGACGATGAAGAGAAATTAGAGATGCAGACTAAAAGGAGGAAAGAGAAGAAAATGGTATAGATAGCCCAATAGAAAGGGAAGGAACTTGTTGAAGAGAAGTAATAGGATGAAATAGACCAAGGGAAGGGAAAAGGTTCAATGGTTCAATGGTCATGTATATAGTATGCCAAGAAATATGATGAAGGGAAAGGGCTCAAACAAGAAGATGTGAGAAAAACTAGCAAATAATCCACCTATGAAGAACCAATACACACCACTTAAGCTATTTCCAAGCCTTAAGACTATAGATCATGAGAGCACACCAACTCCACCACAAAAGAATAACACCACACCCATCGAAGAGGAAATCCCCTCGCAGTCCATTGTGCACAAAGTGTTTCCTGATCAACATCGAGAAAATGATATTGACATCAACACACCAGCACAAGTGTCAGGGTAGACCCCTACACCAGTCTCGAGCATCGTTAGGTTTCTCCAATCCAATTTGGATGTAAAACACATGTTGCATAGAGAGTCATCACAAAAGTTGGAAGAACTCTATAGTCAACTAGAGCTTTCTCCAACAACCGAGACCGTGTCCTAAGAACAACAAGTCATAGACATAATGACAATAACAACATCGCCACGTAGTAGTACCCATAGATGATTTTTTTTATTCATCCCATTGGCCTTCAAAACCATTGATACATCCACTACAACAAAACCTCAACTATTACCTTACGCTGAGTTGGAGTTGGTCCAAGTGCCTTTGCAGTACTTGCAAACCTATATGGATGAAATCATGAACGAACTATGGGACAAACACCACATACTCAACCATTCCTATACATACTACAATAAAAGAATGATAAATAACTTGCAGTGGATAAAGAAACTCAAAAAAAGCATGACCACGAATGAGTTTCCCACAAGGAGATTGAGGTTGCACATAAGGAGATAAAATAACTCCACAACACAGAAGTGATTGTGCACACCTCGTTGATCAACACAATGGATGAAGTCTACATGCAAGACCCAAGCATAGCCGCAAACACTTTGAACCTCCATATTCCACATAAACTTGGAAAAGTCAAGGAGAGATTCTAGTACTTTCAAGAAGAGAACTTTGAACTTCTAGAAAAGTTGAAGTCCACTACCCAAACATGGGAAGGGTGGTTGCAATAGAAAATTTATATTGAAGAAAAGGAACTAAAGCAGGGATAGGAGCATTTAGAAAATTTCTCAGGGTAGTCGACTATAGATTCAAGCTCTGGAAACACCTCTAAAATGCCCCTGAAATCAATATCGTTGACAATTAGATGCATGCAACTGAATCACAGATCGAGAAAAATAAGCAGGCACTACCCTCCTTGTCACTGGAAAAAATACAAGAGGCCATGATAGTAATTACCATCCAACTTCGGGAGACTGCATCTTCCTTCAATGAACAACAAAATATTTTAGGAATCATGCTTGATGTAGTGGACAAAGCCCCATTGCACTACTACAAAATTTCATATGTGTAAGAAAAGGAATCCCAAATCGTACAATTGGGGGAGCGGATAAACCTACATTGGAAACGATAAAAATAGGTTATATGGAAGATGATTTCAAAAAGATAAAGGACCTGACATATATTTTTGATGAGATGATGGCCAATTAAAATAATTAATCATAGAGCTCATCAATACGGTACCCCTTCCATTCATATATGTGGGAGAAGGTGAGCTCACTACATTTCATTATTGATAGTGGAATCTGAAAGAACATAACCTTAGCAGAGGTCATCAAACAGTTATATTTTCTGACAACATCACACCTGCAACCATACAACATTCGGTGGCTTCACCAGGGATGATATCTAATGTCATCCAACAATGTTTATTGTCCTACGACATGAATTCCTTCAAGGATGAGGCACAATGTGATGTTTCCCAACTGGAAGTATGTGATGTTCTTTTAGGATATCCATATATGTGTAAGTGTCATGTTATTTATGATTCTCAACGCATAGTGTCATTGTTACTCTGGGGGATCATCTCTACAGGGTACCATAGGTTGTTTCGACTAGTGTCATGTAAAAAAAATGTTGAAAAGTAATCTCTCATACCAAAATTTTTAGTCTCTTCAGAATACAATCAGAAGGTGAAAAAAAGCACACTACGACCACTACAACCTCAGACCAAGACCTTTCTATCTAGCAAAATTAGGTTGAGAAGATTGTAGAAGATCCCAAAGACATTCTTGTTTCACCTACATGGGTTCCTCCACACTTCCCAGTCAAGAAACGATATAACAAAGCCCTTGATCGGTCAATTTGCCACAACCCTTTTCAGGTGTTCTTGGGGTTCCAACCATTAGGCCCCATTCAGATAGCTCCGCATGTTTCATCTTCCCCAACAAATTCCTTTCACACTCAAACCAAGGTATATCATGTAGCTATATTGGTTGGATAGATCCAACCCCTCCAACAATAGGTTCATGACATCCTTCAACAAGCTAAGTAGGAAAAATTCTTGGAAAAGGCCAACGACTCACCAAAGTTCAAATTCATCAAAATATTCCTCATATTTTAGGGGAACTTGACACAATGGGGAACATTTCTTCATAAGGGGGGAGGAAATATCTAGGTGGATATCGGTGGCCACCCACCTGTTCCATTGTCTCAAAACACAATTTTCCACCTTGGCAATCTTTCTACGGTTTTTCGGGTCCAAAACTTCTAGGGCCATTTTGAGGCCTTAAATGACATTTTTTTTATGTTTCAGGGCCCAAGTGAGAATGATAGGCTCTAGCTTGGGCATAGTCAAAATGTGTATTCCTTCGCTAGACCTTTTTGACAAGGTATCAAGTACCCTAAATAGAGATCATATGCAAAAGTTATGCCCTCAGGAATTTGATGTATCAACTACCCTCAATGAGCCCACAAACCTTTTTGAATTTCATCTCCTAGGTTAGAGTTTTGGATGTATAGGGATTTATCATTAATTATTTATGTTAAAAATGCCTTTTGAGCCTCATTGCAATGATGCATTCTTGAAAATGAGTGTATTCATCACATCTCTTCTCAGAGACAAGCTTCCACCATTCTAGACAGTTCATTTCACTCTGCATTTTTACAATTTCTACAACTTTCATTCATTAATAGAAATTGAGTATTATTATATCTATGTGTTTATTACAATAGATCTGTGTGTTTATTTATAATATCTCCACCTTCATTTCGTTCTTAGCATAATTTTAATCGTCACATCCTTGCATTACTACACTTGTGCACCTCTGCATTTCCAATAGTTTTGTATCTGTGATTGTGACAAGTGACATAATTTGCAAAATATGTCACTGATTTATGGTAAATTGATTTGCTTCAATTTGGGAGGAAAGGCCACGCATCTAGAAGCAATGAAAAACAAACATATCACTTATCTGTAGACTAGTCGATGGTTTTTTATTATGGCTATTGTTATTAAAATGGTAGTTGATATATGTGTAAAATACATTTTAGCGGATTGGGATCATGCTCTTGGATTTGGGGCAATCCCAGCTCTGTGATCTATTTATCTATGGAAAATTTTCTAGTCAAAATAATTTTTACTTGGCCACTTCTTAGGTTGGACGAAAGGTTTTTCTATATACATATCTACGCCATCCACACAACTATGCCTCTCACATAGTATAAAATTAGTCTTTTTTCAACACATGTACAGAGAATTCATAGAATATGGTCTTCTGCATTCACTTGGCAGGAGTTCTAAATCAATACCCTTTTCTTGCAAATTTAACAAAATCAATTTCTGAAAAATGAAGATATCATCCAAATTACATCCCCTATCACAATTCATTGTGTCGAGTTGTAGAATTTCACGACAATAACTGACATGAATTCTCTACATGAGCATTGGAAATACACAATACTAGTTGTGCTAGGGATATTCCTCTACCATTTTCAAGGTGTACAAGACATAGCTACACCGAGTACCACCATATGTTCATAGCTATACTTAGTCTACGCAATATGGTCTATTTTTAACCCTTGTGCAGAGAACCCACATGGTTGATCCTCTCGCATTGCTACACTTCTGCACCTCCACATTTCCAATAGTTTTGTGATTTGACAAGCGATGTAATTTGAAATATATGTCATTGATTTATGGTAAATTCATTTTCTTTTATTTAGAAGGAAATGCCACACGTCTAGAAGCAGTGCAAATAAAATGTGTTTCTTATCTTTAGACCACTCGATAGTTTTTTATTATGGTTATTTCCATTCAAAAGGTAGTCGATATATGTGTAAAAGACATTTTAGCATATTTGCATCATGCTCTTGGATTTGGGGCAATCCCAGTTCTGTGATCTATTTATCTTTGGAAAATTTTCTAGTCAAAATAATTTTTACTTGGCCACTTCTTAGGTTGGATGAAAGGTTTTTCTATATACATATCTCCGCCATCCGCACAACTATGCTTCTCACATAGTATAAAATTAGTCTTTTTTCAACACAGGTATAGAGAATTCATAGAATATGGTCTTCTGCATTCACTTAGCAGGAGTTCTAAATCAATACCCTTTGCTTGCAAATTTAACAAAATCAATTTCTAAAAAATGAATATATCATCCAAATTACATCCCCTATCACAATTCATCATGTGGAGTTGTAGAATTTCACGACAATAACTGACATGAATTCTCTACATGAGCATTGGAAATACACAATACTAGTTGTGCTAGCGATATTCCTCTACAATTTTCAAGGTGTACAAGACATAGCTGCACCAAGTGTCGCCATATGTTCATAGTTATACTTAGTCTACGCGATATGGTCTATTTTTAACCCTTGTGCAGAGAACCCACACAGTTGATCCTCTCGCATTGCTACACTTCTGCACCTCCACATTTCCAATAGTTTTGTGATTTGACAAGCGACGTAATTTGAAATATATGTCATTGATTTATGGTAAATTCATTTTCTTTTATTTAGAAGGAAATGCCACACGTCTAGAA
>ML780268.1:691669-723101 GCA_009831015.1 Picea engelmannii | reverse complement strand
GCTTAAGATTGGATGAGCTTGTAGGTTCTTGGTTGTGGTTCTTTGGCTTGGAATTATTAGCTTGTTTGAAATGGCTTTGAGATTTGCTTTGTCAAGATAGATTGTGAGTAGCTATCAGGTCTATGGCTTCAGAATTCTTGGAGCAAGAAGTGTGTGGGGAACGAAGGACAGTTGGAAGGGACCTTACGACATCAAGGCAAAGGTTGTAGTCTCTCTTTCACATTTAATATGATACAGTAATATGTTTCTTTCCCATAAAGTTAGATCTACTTTATTACATAACTCCTTGATCATATGTATAGATTAGCTATTGGATATATTATTTGCTTTCACTTTGGTTGGTTTGTGCTGTTTTGATTTTGACCACACAAGAGCGCTGGAGCGAAGCAAGGAACAACAGAGACCAAGGAAGCAATTACAAGGTACATATCTTATTCTCACTTCCAATTTAATTCAATAGTTAGATCTAGGGAAAGCGGTATATTCTGTCTTGTTTTGTTCTAGATCCAGGTGGATCTAGGGAGATCGGTTTGTGTCCGCACTTATGGATTTATCCAATAACAGGAACACAAGGGTAATTTCCTTTCAATTCATTAGTTGCTTGTTCTGAATATTTTGCAGACGAAAACCTACGTGGTGATCCTTTATCTAGAGGGGTTTTATCAATAAACTTTGGTCCATTAATTAAATTAACGAACTAGTTTTCAACCACTTGCTTGTCTGAGTTATATTTTGTTGTAGGATCAACCTGGACGAAGCCATTCCTCATAAAAAAGGTCTCCCAACTGTCACCTATGGTCGACAGATGATACATCAACAAGATTTTCACCAATCCATGGTGAAACAGGCTTGAATCGACACCTTGTCGCTTGTATCATTTGGACATCTTATAAAGACTCATCAATAAGTAAAAGGACATATCTAAATCGAAACCTATGAAGTTCATGAGAAAACAGATATGGTAGAGAAAAACCAATCCGTATCGACCTTCACACGTAACAAATTATTTCATAATTAACAACAAACTATGCCATCTAGGTTTTAACAGAGCAATACGAATACCTTTGATGCAACAAGTGGTTTTATGAGATGCCATAAACAGACTCCACAAAAATTCTTCTATTCGGGCATTTTTAAACCACCTCTCGCCCTTTGATGGAAGTCTTGTTGCTTTGCTCACGAATTCCTCGGTCAATTCTAACTGTATGTCTCCAATCTTAGCTTTGAAACCATAAAAGGTTTGTGCAAAGGCTTTTTCCACTTGAAGATCATAACCCTTGATTTTTTTGAGGAATACATCCCACCCATGACTCTTTAGGTCATTGATAGCATCGTCATGGGATAATAAGGCTTCGCATCTGTTCAGCTCTATGCAAACGATGGGTGCCATGACCACTGTAACAAGGATGCAACCGAGATTACTTGGAATAGTTTTAGGTTCCAATCGTGCGAGAAACATAAACAAGTCTGAACGGAGAGTGGAAACACAGAAATAGCAGAGCCTGTGGGTTATCATAACTCGGATAGTGAGAGCGAAAACTAGAGGATTCATTATATTCCTTACCATCTCTCACGATGAGTGCCAAAAACTACAAAGTACAAAACCCTATGCAAATAATGAATAGCTTCATTAATGTTTTGAGCCAGCAAGGTAAGGTGAAAACGTGAGTATAGAAGGTCTGTACTCATTGGCATGAATGTTGATATGACCATTAAACTTATGAAAATAATATCAAATAATTAACCAAAGTTTTTCATGTGCCAAAACAATTCGAGAATGAACTATCGAACTAGTGAATTCATAACAACCATATTAAAACCAAAAAAATCGAAAAATGGATCAATCAACGATTTCATGAGGTTTGCATTTTAATTACATAAGGATGGTGTTTTAAAGGATATTTCTAAGGAACAAAATTATTAAACCAAGCCAAGTTTTATGTTTAATTCATGCTTATAGTCATGAATTTAAAATAAAACAAATGAAAAATGCAAACAATAAAAATTCAATAAGGTAAGGTTTAATCCAACAATCATTTTGAAAATAAAAAATGTTTACAAGTTTGAGTTGATGGAAAGTGTAATATCTTTCGATCTTGTTAAATTTGAGTTTATGAGATTATATTGTTATTGTGGATGTTGAAAACAATAATAATGACTATGAGTTTCTCCGCAGAAACGTTGTAGCCAACCAGAATGGATAGTTAGATCGACACCATGGCATAGAAAGCTTATTATATTTTTACATTGGCGGTCATGGAGCGATTCTCATTGTCGTCTTTTCTTTGAATGGGGCAGCTGGGTGGGAGATTTTGTCGAGTACAGTAATCCTCTCATTGCTAGTCTTGGCAATAATCATCATTCTCCTTGTCACTCTTGCTGGTAGATGGGTCACCTGAAAGATAAACACCCCACTAAGAAGAATCCTCTGGATGTTTCGACCTGCGTGGAGGACTCTCCTAGGGTTTTAGGGCGTCATTCCATCCTTGATACTAATGTTGTTACTTTCTAGCATGACTCTTTTCTATGTAAGATGTATACATTTTATCCTTCCTTTTTTAACACTCTATCTACAGATGACAAGAGATCCCTCATTTATCATAAATTCAAGAAGGATGCCAAAAGGAATGGACTGAGCTTAAAAGGGATGGAAGCTCACGTTCAAGCCAGAACAGATTTCATCAACCAAGTCTCTCTTGTCATTTGTTCGGTTGGGGTGGAAGTTCTTGGTTCCACTATTGAGAACACACTTCCCTCCCCCTAAACTCATTTTTTCATGGATAAGGGGCTCGATATTATTGGCCTTGGGGAAGAATCCACTCAACCACTATTGTCGGAAGTTGACCCATTACATAGGAATAATCATTTCTCCCTTGAGATAACAAAGGATTTAAAAGGATTCATTGGACATGTCCCCACTTATAAAGAGGTCCTCTCAGTCACCCCTTTAATGGAATCTAACAAGTTACAATCTCCTCCTAGCCTTGTTGACAGAGATAATTTCATAGTGCAAAAAAAGCTAGGAAAAAGAGATGTCAAAATTGGGAAAGGGGCAATAGAGCGAGGTCTCTCACCTTTTATCCCTCCACTATCTAGTGAAATATCCCATCATTTTCCTTCCTCTTCCCATAAGGCCCTTAGATAAATGAAACTATCTTCTAGGGTTGTTCCATGATTATTTTTTTCTCAATTTATGGGGGATTAGGGGTCCTAAATTATCCAGGCGGATATCAGTGCCCACCCACCTTTTTCGACTGGCTCAAAACAATTTTCTAGCAATTTTGGCAATTTACTATTTTTAGCAGGTTTTAACTTCCGGGGCCATTTTGAGGGCCTAAATGAAGGTTTTTTGAGATCGAGGTTCTCAATGATAATTGAAGGCATTATTGAGCCCACAAAATTAATCTCCTCGACGATACCTTTCCAACGAGCTATCATATGCCTAAAATAGAGATCGTATGCAAAAGTTACGACCCCAGGAAGTTGATGTACTAACTTACCCAAACGGGGCCCACATGACTTTTGGCGCTTCATCTCCTAGGGTTAGGTTTCTGGATGTCTAGGGTTTTTTTCATTTCTATTTATTGTAAAAAGGCCTTCATAGACTCATTGTAATCATCTTCTTGCGAATGCGAGTAGCCGTCACACCTCTTCTCAGAGATAAGTTGCCACCATTCTAGCAAGTCTTTCACTCTGTATTTTTACAGTCTCTGTACATTTATTTCATTAATAGAAATTGTATATTACTGTATCTCTTTGTTTATGGTTTCATATTTAATATATTTCTTTTATATTATTGAATATCTGGGATATCTCTGTGCATTTCTTTATTATATCTCCAATCTCATTTCGTGCTGAAAATAATCCAGATCACTAACAAACTTTTATCCCTCAAACATCAGATCGCATATGTTCAACTTGATATTATCTTCCTTCAAGAAACCATGGTAGTTAGTGATATGTAAATTAATTTCTCCTTAAATGTTGTCTTTTTTGGGAATGTGTAGATATGGGTCCAAATGGTCATTCTAGGGGACTACTCTCTAGATGGAACCCTAGAAGTGATGACCTGCATGCTTTTGCCACCAATGCAAGTATCCTTCTTTAGGGTTGGCTGAAAGATGTCACTAAGAAGGTCATAATAATAAATTTCTATGGCCCATATAAGGATAGAGTGAACTTTTGGAAGCGCTTGCTAGACTGTGGATTTCTTATGGAAGGGGGATTAATCATTGGTAGCGAATTGAACCTTACAATGACTTCAAGGGATGTATGGGGTGATCATACTAGGTTTGATCCTATGTCTACTTATTTTCCAAACATGTTCACATATATTGGTTTGGTCGTTGTCTCTCCTTGCCCTAATATTCCTACTTGGTAGAATGGTAGGTTGGGTACTACAGGTATTTCAAAATGACTAGATCATTTCCTCATAAATGAAGGGATGTTAGGGAGCTTGGGAAGATGTAGGTCATGGAATTTAAACTCAACACTCTCATATCATAATCTTATTTGTCTTCAAATTGATGAGTCCTTTGATCAGACCTTCTTACCCTTCAAATTTAATAAGGCCTAGTTGAATGAACCATATTTCATCACTTTAGTCCGATCAAGCTGGAGTTCTATGGCTCAGTGGGAGAAACATTTAGCGATGAGGTTAATAGTCGAGAAGATTAAAAAACTCAAAGAAGAAGTGATAAAGTTTTTTACTGAGAAAAATAAGAAGATAAAATATGAAATTTGTTAGATTGACATGAAATTGGGAGAGATCTTTAGAAATTTTCCTTCTCAATTATTCTCTATAACAGATAAAGAACTTATTAGTTCCTTAGAGAAGCGAAAAGTGGATATTTTAAGGTTGGATGAAGAAACATGGAGTCTTATAAGTCATTCCATTTGGCTACAAAGTGGGGATAACAACACTAAGTATTTTCATAATTTTTCTAAACATAAAGGGTTGACTAATACTATTTGGGTATTAACTGATTTAGAAGGCCATAATTTGACTTCACGGGTTCATCTTAGGTTTGTTTATTTTAATTTTTTCAGCACTATGTACAAAGAAGCAGATAAGGAGGATACACTTACTCAATTCAATTTTATAAAGGATGCGCCTTGTATTTTCACAGATGAGGAAAGTGATGAAGTGGGGAAATAGGTTACTCTAGAGGAAGTAGAGGAAACTATTTCAAGAATGCCAAAGGACAAAAGTCCAGGTCCTAATGGGTGGACACAGGAACTATTCAAACATTTATTTGATATTATGGGGAATGAAATCCTAGGGGCTATTGAAGAATCCAAAATATCTAGAAAAGTCATTGGATTATTGAATGCCACCTTTGTGGCCCTTATCCCAAAAGATTTGAAGCCTGCCTCAGGAGATTTGAAGATTTGAAGGTTTGAAGATTTGAAGGTTGATTTTTGATGATGTTGGGCTATCTCAGGAGTGTATGCACACAGTCAAAACTAGTTAAATGAAATCTCTCATTATAAATTTGGATCTTAGGAAAGCTTATGATAAGGTTAGCTGGCACTACCTTCGGATGATGATGATTCAAATTGGCCTGAAATGGGAGGTGTCACAATAGATAATGGGATGTGTTTCTAGTGATAAATATGTAGTATTTGTTAATGGAACTCCGAATGATTTCTTCAAAATTCATAGAGGACTGCGACAAGGCTTCCCCCTCTCACCTTTACTATTCTTGTTGGTGGTGGAAAGTCTCAGTAGAATTTTGAAAAAAGGCTTGTACAGGTGGGAAATTCAAGGGTATCCAGGTTGAAAAAGGTATCATCATCACTCATTTTTTTTTGGATGATGTTTTAATTATTTTCTCTGGTTCTATTGAAGAGTGGATTTCCCTATAAGATCTTCTAACAAGCTTCTGTCAGGCCTCGGGTATGGCAATCAATTGTTAAAAATCATGTTTACTCTCTCATAATTTAAATGATAATCTACTTAATAGTGTTGGAGTTACTTCACACACACCTAGGATTTCTTTTTCCTAAGGTTTTTCCTATGTTTATTAGTCTTTATCCAGTATCCTAAAGTTTAGGGAGAATATTTCTCTAGGAAAATATTCTCTTTAGTTTTCACTTCAGTTTGACTAGTTGAATGGAGTCTAGATGTTGCATTGGTTTTGAAACCATGCAACATTGGGATCATCACCAACTAATGCACATTGTCCTTGGTATCATCACTATACTAGCACATTACCCTTGATTCTGTAATCTCCTCCTCACATCACTATGTTTTAGTCAGTTAACTGAAGACTGGTATACTAGTTAACTCAGCTAGGTGGCAATTCACTCTCGTAACTGCCCGAGAGACTAGACTAGGTGGAACTTCACTCCCATAAATCTTGGTGTGTTTCCATATCACTCTAGAATACCACTATGGTGAATTGGCTTCACCTCTAGTGTGCATTGGTTAAGCTATACAAAGTATATCATGTGTAAATTATTTATTATTAATACGGTTAATGAGACTTCTTCCATTCTTTCTCTCTTGCATCTTATTTCTCAATTTCTCTCTGCAAATGTGTGTAATATTTTATAGCTAGATATATTCAATGACATTTCAACACATTTACATGGTATCAAAGTCAACATACTCCTAAGCAAAGATACACCAAATTATTTTTGCAGGTACCAAAGATTGAAGACAACAGAAAAATGGAATTCCCAAAAGAATTCATTATTACACCTTACAAGTTATTTGAATGGAAGGAGAAGATGGTTATTCATATTCAAAGAATAGTATTGTACAGGTTAGAAATGAATATAGAGACAAAACTAACATCAGCCATAGAAAAATCCAAGTATCTAAATCAAATGGATGAAGCATTCAGAGCAATTTGTAGTCTCATTTTTCCCAATATCCTTTTTCACATATGTTCCTGTAAAACCCCCAATGAAGCCTAGACCACCATGGAAGGGATATTTGGAAAAAAATATGATATGAGGGGACACATTCTCAAGGTGTAATTGCTCACATTGGATCCAAAAAGATTCGACAATCTCCAAGATTTATTTACAAAATACAAGGATTTACTATCGCAACTCAAAGCTTGCGGGGTTGATAAATCTAAGGAGGAGAAACAAATGCTTCTCACCATTCTCTCCAAAATTGGTCCTGAATTCTCTGTGTTCATATCCACATTTATTTCATTCAAATTTACCTCTAGAGTCACCTAGAAGATTCCTTCTCTTGAGGAATTTATCAAATCCCTGACACAAGAACAAACCAAGCTCATCAACATGGGAAAAATCAAAGGTCTAAAGGTGCATGCACTTACTGTGGAAGATGGAATCCATCAATATTATAAATCTAAAGATAAATAAAAAAGGAAAGTTCATGCAAATTCGAAGAAGGAAGGGTAGTGAAAACCCTTCACCGATGCCTCCAGATCCAAAGGTGGAAAGGGAAGAAAATGGCATAAATGCACATACTGCCATAAAGGATTCCATCCGGAATCTGCATGCATGCATAAAAAAATAGATCTAATTACTCAAATACTTCAATAAAAAAAACTTGGATATCGCATCCCCGAGGGTGCCAAGAAGAAGAAGCCAGAAGATTAGAATCTGAAGAAAGGAAATTCTAGCCATGCGTTGATTGCCATCAACTCCTCTCTCGATGCTTGGATCATAGATTCAGGAGCATCACATCACATGGATGCCAAAAAAGAAGTCTATTATTCATTGGATGCATGAAAATTTCCTCCTATTCTGATGGGGGAAAACTCTCCAGTCAAGGTCACCGACAAAGGAAGGATTGAAGTCACCAACGGAAGCTTCGAGAATGTGTTTCACATTCCCAAAATATATGTCAATCTTCTCTCTGTGTATTAGATGAAGAATTCTGGAACCAAAAAGAAATTCATTTTCACACCTAATGCAGTGGACATCTATGAAATGTATACCAATTCTAGGGTTGCTACCGGTGAGGTAAATCATCAATCTAGATTGCATACATTTTCTGAATTTATTGAACCAGATTCTTCTTTACTGCTTACCCATGCTGATGAAAGCAGTAGGAAATGGCACGAAAGGTTCATGCATTTGAATTTATGAAACATGCAACAACTTAGCAAGAAAATATTGGTTGATGGTCTACCAGACATCCATTTCTCCAAAGGAATCTGTGAGGGATATGTTCTTGGAAAATGCCCTCAAGATAAATTCGACAAAGGAAAGACTCAAATAGCTTCCTCTCCTTTAGATATGATCCATAGTGACCTCATGGGACCTTTTCCAAATCCATAAATCAGAAAAGCGAGGTATGTTATTGTTTTTGTTGATGATTTCTCACGTTTCACATGGATTTAATTTCTCAGGAAAAAATCAGAGGTCTTTCAACATCTAAAATATTTCAAAGCCCCGGTTGAGATGCAATTAGGAAAGAAAATCAAATTCCTATGAACTGATAATGAGGGAGACTATGTCAATCATGAGATTTAAAATATTTTTCATGAGGCAGGGCTTTAGTTGCAGCACACAATTCCTTATACTTCATAGAAAAATGGAGTTTTTGAGCGAAAAAACAGATCTCTAAAAGAGACAGCATCTTCCATGCTACATGCAAAGTCACTTCCACAGAGATTATGGGCTGAAGAACTTAATTGTGAAACCTACATCCAAAACATATCTCCCCATAGATATGTCAAGGATAAGACCCCCCTACGAGGCTTGGAGCAGCCTCAAACCAGAAGTGACCCACTTTCCTTTTTTCAGTTCACGTGCATGGGCCTAGATTCCCTCTGAAAAGAGGAAGGCACTTGATCCACAGAGCACAGAGTTTATTTTTGTTGGATACCCCGAGGGTGTGAAGGGATACAGACTTATTGATCTTTCCTTGGACTAGATCATCATTGAGCGAAGTGTCCAATTCCAGGAAAGTGTCTCACATGTACCTCAACAGCCACATGCAAGAACCTTCATTCTTCCACCTGTCCAAGATGATGAGAATAAACATGTCAACTCTTCTTCAGACAAGAGTTCTAATTTAGAGGATTATGATGATCCAGAGATAGATTCAGTACAGTCAGATGCATATTCAATGCATCCAAATGTATATGCAAAGACAGAGAAGAGGCCCAAGTGGGCCCATACTACTCTTTAGGATGAAGGGGATCTTGTTGGTGATCCAGCCAACATAAGGAGGACTCGATATGATTTTGAGGAGCATCTTTTATTGTTTCAGTATTCAGATCCATAGTCTTATGGCGAGGCTGTTGAAAATCCCTTTTGGGAATATTCCATGCAAGAGGATTACAACTCCCTCCTCGAGAACCAGACTTTGGATTTGGTTCCCCTTCCTTCCGGAAGGAAACTTGTCAGGTGCTAGGTCTATAGGACCAAGAGCACAGTGGATGGACATATTAGCAGATAGAAAGCCAGGATAGTTTCCAAAGGATTTCAGTAGGTGCATGGCATTGACTATGATGAGACCTTCAATCCAGTAGTGAAGATGAATTCCATACGTTTGGCACTTTACATTGTGACAACCAAGGGATGGGAAGTCCATCATATGGATGTGAAGAATGCATTTCTTCACGGTGATCTCTTTGAGGAGATCTATATGGAGAAGCCCCATGGATTTATGCAGGATTCCTCTTTGGTATGTTGACTGAAGAAATATATTTATGGCCTTAAGATGGCTCCGAGGGCATGGTATGCCAAGATGGACTCCTACCTATTGTCACATAACTTTTTATGTTGTAAATCAGACCTGAATGTCTACATGCTCAGGACGACTGACTCACTTTTACTCCTAGCGCTATACGTTGATGATTTACTGATCACCGGTTTCTCGACTTCAGCGATTGCTACAATCAAGAGGATTCTACATGACAAGTTATTGATGATGGACATGGGTTCGCTACAATTCTTCCTTGGAATTGAGATCAGTTAGGATGCATCAGGCATCAAACTATCTCAGACAAAGTATGCACGAGATATCCTTGAGATATTTCACATGACATATCGCAAGTCTGCTCCGACTCCTTTCCTATCAGGACTCAAACTTGAGGTTCGTGGGGACTCTCCACTAGTTGAAAACACACTATACAAAAAACTAGTGGGGAGCTTGTTGTATCTCACACACTCGAGACCAGAACTCTCCTATGTAGTTGACGCAATTTCCATATTCATGCAGGAGTTGCATTAGCTACATTGGAAGGTTGCAAAGTGTATCCCTTGATAAGTACAGGGAGCCATCACCTTTGGGATTCATTATGCAACAGAATATACATTAGATCTCATCAGCTTCACGGATTATGATTCAGTTGGCGATAACATTGATCGCAAGTCCACATATGGTTACTCACTCAATCTTGGTTTTAGGCCTATCTGTTGGTCAAGCAAGGAGCAGGTTGCTATTTCTCTATATTTAGCAGAGGCATAGTACAGAGGGGTAGTTAACATAACCATTTAGGCTATGTGGCTACAACATTTTTCTCACTGAGTTGGACATTCAGTTTCATCTTTTGATCTTCATCTAGTGTGAACACCAGAGAAATTTGAAGTTCTGTAGAGATCCAGTTCAAAGGCAACATATGAAGCACAAATAGATCCAAATGCACTACATTCAGGACTTAGTACATGAGGGTATCATTGGCCTACAATTATGTCCTTCAGAAAAACAAACGACAAGCATCTTCACCAAGACCTTCACTGAGCAGAAGTTCCATTTTCCGCGAATTCATCTTGGAGTGAAGGACACAATTTCCTAGCAACTATTAGTTCTTATTTTTTCATACATTGTACCTTTAGTGGGGGGTTTTCCCATGAGGTTTTCCCTCATTCCTCACTTTATTTTAGTGTACATTTTGTATTTGTGTACCTAACATGGCCTCATTATCGGGACCCATTCTTTATTTTCACAATAGTGATGTTTAGGGGGGGTGTTGGAGTTACTTCACGCACACCTAGGATTTATTTTTCCTATGTTTATTAGTCTTTATCCAGTCTACTAAAGTTTAGGGAGAATATTCTCTTCAGTTTTCACTTTAGATTGACTAGTTGAGTGGAGTCTAGATGTTGCATTGGTTTTGTCACCATGCAACATTGGGATCATCACCAGCTAATGCACATTGTCCTTGGGATCATCACTAGACTAGTGCATTACCCTTGATTCCGTAATCTCCTCCTCACTTCACTCTGTTTTAGTCAGTTAACTGAAGACTGGTAGACTAGTTAACTCAATTAGGTGGCATTTCACTCTTGTAACTGCCCGAGAGACTAGACTAGGTGGCAGATCACTCCTGTAATTGTTGGTTTGTGTCCAGATCACTCTAGACCACCAGTATGGTGCATTGGATTCACCTCCAGTGCGCATTGGTTGAGTTATATAGAGTATATCATGCGTAAATTATTTATTATTCATACGGTTAATGAGAATTATTCCATTATTTATCTCTTGCTTCTTCTTTCTCGATTTCTCTCCGCAAATGTGTGTGGTGTTTTCTATCTATATCTATTCTGTGTAGGTTAAACACATTTAAAAATAGAGTAGTAGAGATATTTGGGATGCCTATTTCTCCTTTCGATCAAAGGATGAAATACCTTCGATTTTTTCTGAAACCTAATGATTATAGAGTAAACGATTGGCATTGGCTACTACAGAAAGTGGAGAAGAAGATTGGACATTGGACGAGTAGATGGCTCTCCCTGGGTGGTAGACTGGTTCTAGTCAATTCTATTTTACAAAATATGTTGGTTTATTGCCTTTGTTTAGCAAAGGTGGCTTTGAATATTATTGATAACATCAGTCAAATATTCTCTAGATTCCTATGGAAAGGTGCTAAAAAACCCATTGGGTTTCATTTATCCATTCGGGATTTGATTACAAGCCCAAAGGATTTGGGAGGATGGGGAATTCAAAACTTGAACGGGTTTGAAAAAGCACTGGATGCAAAGTCCCTTTGTCGGGGGTTGTTTGGAATCTATCCATGGAGCAAGGTTTTGATCAAAAGGTACTTGAAAGGTGTTGAGGTTGTATTTTGGTTGTGCACTGATAATAACAAGTTTCATTATGCCTCTAAATTTTGGAAGAATTTTATGGGTTCTTTGCATCTAGTGAATAGGTGACTTGCATGGTCAGTTGGGAATGGGACTAGGGTTCATATTGGACAAGACCCTTTCATATGTTGTTATCACATGTAAAAAATGCTAGATGCTCTAGTTCGACATTTGAATGACCTACATGTATACTCCTTGGCACATATCACATACACATCTTCTTTAAATTCTTCTAATACACAAGATTGGATTTCAGCAATGGACCTTGGATTGGAGGGTGAGTTGGCTATTGAATGGTCTATATATCTAGAAATGTTAATAAATAGTGGTGTTACTATTAAAAGTGATGCAAACCTCTTAGTCTAGACATGGAATAATTCATTGGGAACAGTGACTGCCAAATTAGCTTATGATGCTCTTACAACTCAGGATGTGGTGGATGATCCAGTTTGGTGGTACCAAGCATTGTGGAAAGTTAAGCTTCCATACTACTTAATTCTCTTTATGTGGCTCTTATTAAAGGATCGTGTCCTCATTGGGGTAAATTAAAAGCTCAAGGGGGGTATAGGTCCCTATGTTTGCACTCTCTACTTGAACGAAGAAGAGTATACAATGCATTTTCTTTTTCAGTGTTCAATTTCACAATCTATCTGGGAAAATGTCTATAATAAAATAAAATTAGAGGGATCTTGGAACATGCCTACTTTAGAAAGAAATATTCATAGCTGGTTTATTTCATCTCCTAGGCACAACGTAGTTCCATTTATTTTTCTCTAAGGAATTTGGCATTATAGGAACAAAATCTTGTTTGAGGATTGGGCTAGGAATGATGTGGCCACCACCTCAAGAATAGTGTTGGCTATCAATAATTTTCCCATTCCAAAGAAATGTGAATGCATTGATTTCATTTTGAACCCAATTTATTTTGATAATAATCCTATTGAGTTCTTTTATGGTGTTGCAGAAGGAGGCATTTGTGGTGTAGGAATTGTATTGAAGTTCAAAACCAAACATTTCTTCAAAGAACATTTTGTTGTTGGTGTTGGCACTAATACTAAGGAAAAACTTCTTGGATTATGGGCCCACCTCTCTATTGAATATGGATGTGACATTGAATATTTAATGGTGGTTGGTGACTCGAGGGTTGTCATAGACTAGCTGGATGGGAAGTCTCAACTAGAATAACTCAACTTAAGGCCATGGAAGGTGAAGATTCAGGAACTAAAAATTCAATTCAGATGGTTGAAGGGTCTACATGTCCATAGACAGTTCAATTCAATGGAAGACTACCTTTCAAAACTAGAACTGGAGAAGAAGCCTAGGTGGCTCCATTTCAAGGAGGTCTACAAGGATTCTCTGATAATCTATGGTCAATTTTATATCTTCTAAGTCTAAGGACAGTGTGTTTCTTTTATTTTTGTCAAGAACATCATCACAGTTTTGTAAATTTATGAAAAAATCATCTTTTGTAAGGTTTATTATCAATGAGGACATTATTAGAGACTTATAATTATGTGGTATGTCACAAAATAGTATGAAGGACATAGTCCTTTTTGGATTGTCTCAAAGCATAAATAGACTTATCTGTATTTTGGGAAGTTTTGGGAAGTTTCCTTTGATTCAATATTGAATAACAATGAAATTGTTTTTTCCAAGGGAAAAAAAAATTAATCAATGTAATAATACACATATAAACACATCAATATTTTCCTTAAGATAGACACACTATCTTAGCATTGGAACAACTTATTTGAGAGAATATCTCAACTACACACCAAACTAGGAGCTAACAAGTCAAAGAGAATCTCTCATAGCCAACTAATCTATTAACCTCTTCGAATAAAATGTGTTAAAGTAGAGACAAAGTTTACATTACAATGACCAATACAAGAAAATCCAAAATCTTCTTATATGATCCAATATTACACATGAAGCTATAAGACAGGTAGGACTTAATAATTACAATACTCTCCCTTAATAAGTACTTGTAATATGAAGTCTTTTATGTACATAGCTCATTCAACTTATTGATGGAATCCCCTTGGATGTGCAACCAATTACATCAACATTCCAAGAGCTAAATACTACAACGAATGCAACAAACATTTGCTAACACTTGACCCTTGAGTCTTACCTCATTCTGACACACATAACAACTTGTATACAGATTTATGATCCCATATCATCACCCTGAGTCCACAACCAACATATAGTCTACTCATAGAGAATTCAACCAACACATGACCACCTCATCCAAGTGTTATAAAAATCCTTAAATAGGTGAATAAAATCCCCCTTTGGGGAAATTCAATAGGTGGTCATTTCAAATATTCAATGGGACTATGCCATATGGACATGTAGCAGTTTCCCTAATGCTCAAGCAAGATCTAGTGGCTAGTTCAACTTATGTGCTCAAACATGAGGATGCACATCCAAATGTTCTATTTAAGTTGCACTCACATATTCATCATATAGACCAAACCTCCCAACTTGGACACACCATAATTGGGGTCATYTAGTTTTCATCTCGGACACACCAAGATATCCTCCATTCARCTATGACACACCAAGMAAACTATCAAATYGAACACAATAATAAATTTATCTATATTAACTCAAACACACCAATCCATATGATGCTCATCTCGAACACACCAAGAAAGCGATTAAATCAGACACACTAAGTAATCCTCAAACTATTGGTATCACAACAGATGAATCTTTTGACACCGACTTTCATTGTGACACATACAATAATGAATCTACACATTATGATCCATTTACCAATACGAGACATGCATAGGAAACAATGAATTCCATATTTGTGTAGATCCAAGATTCTGTGACACACATGAAAGTTTAGGATCTAGAATAACACCATTGCTTTCTCTACTATAACTCTGATTTTGCTATCCAATATCACACTATCCCCAATAAGCAATTGGCTATAAATCACTATTCCATTACATGGATCTATGACACACAATAAATTTGATTAACATAACACTACTAGAAACACCTCTAATGAACATCGCCTTCAAGAAAAATGACTCCACATAAGATGGTTACAGTAATTTTTTTTTTGTTCAAACCATGTAATTCGTAACCAGGGAAAACTTTAAGGATATGATATTTATCATAGAGTTTATAAAGGTAAGAGAATATTGTATTGAATGCCCATTTTAAGTTTGGCGAGTCATTCATTTTTTTCATGGAAAAGTATACCAACCTTGCAAATAATTCCTTATTGAAAAAAAATCATTAGGAGAAATTTTCTAATTACATTATTTACAATGGACGAATATTTATGACGGGTGTTTCTTGTGTTGGGTAAATATTGTCACTCTCAATTTTATCAATGTTATATCTAATATGCATATTCTATTGCAAGATTCCAATTAGTGGGAGCAATCCAGTGGACATAATTTCAATCAGATCTGACATGCTGAAAGAAGTGGAACAACAAGTGGTTCAGATAAGACAAAATCAGAAGATTGCTCAATATAGACAGAAAAGTTACGCCGACATAAAGAGAACTCTCATAGAGTTAGAGACCGAAGACCATGTCTATCTCAGAATTATACCTAGGAAGAGTACCTTAAGAATGGGAGCCTGTGCCAAGTTGGCACCTCAGTATTGTGGACCCTTTGAAGTCTTAGATAGAGTGGGACCTATAGCCTATAGGCTAGCACTTCCTCCCACTATAAAGGCACATAATTTTTTTCATGTTTCATTATTGATGAAATATTTACATGATGCTAATCATATAATTGAATGGTATGTGATCTAGGTGGAGATGGAGGGATAATTCTTGCCAGAACCCCAATGTATATTAGACAGAAAGGAAACCTCACTCAAGAACCAAATCATTGGACAGGTTAAGGTGCAATGGAAACACTTTGGCCCAGATGAGGCTACGTGGGAAATAAAAGATGCCATGAGACAGACATATCCAATTTTTTTTACTTCTGTACATACATATCATGTTTATAGATAGAACATCGAGGACAATGATTACTTTAAGGGGGAGGGAATTGTAACACCATGTTTCCCATGGTTTGTAAACATAACTATATGGGCTGAGGAACTATGGAAAACTTGAAAGTGTGAATGTTTGATTTGATGGACCTTGTGTAGGAGGTCGATGAAAGAGGGGATATGCTAAGAGAGAGACCACAAATTGCTATGAAAGGTGGTGGAGGAGACTAATAATGGTTGCGTTAACCTTTGCCGAACCAGTACCATGCTGGAATTAATTTTCTCAGATCAGAACAACCCTCTGACCAGGAATGAATTCCCATCATGTTGGTAGGTGGGAAGGCCTCCTCAAGAGTTAATGAGGGATGGGGAAAACTGCCCATCGATAAGGCTTTCGGACCTGACCATGGATTGGAGGATTCGGTCCACACACAATATTGTTGAGGGATGTAAGAAAGGAAGCATGGTGGACAGAGGGAGACCGGGCAGAGAAGAATGCAGAGACGGGAGTAGAAACTCTCGGGTCTGAGGAAGGACTGAAGGAGGAACAATAAGTTATGATCACATAAATTAGAGATTGAACCAAGAGAAGGAGAGTAACCTTCATTCTAATCTAGTTTTCTATATTAGGAGAAGGAGAGTAACCTTCATACCGAACTTTCATTGAGATGGAAGTAAGAGATTGAATCTCAAAGAATCGTGGCTTAAGCTTAGGGGTGGCCAATGATAAATCCATTGGGAGTGAATGAGCCTATTTTTTGGGTGGAAATGAGCACCCATTTCAGTAGTCTCATCACACTCTATGGTTCTAATATGTGTTTTCTTGCCTTATACTTTTGAACTACAAATAATAGATGCATGTCAATATTTATATGTCTATAAAGGTTTATTTCTATGTATTAAATGATTAAGTTATGAATATGCATTTGTTTCCTTGAGAGCCTATAATTCCGCTTGGAGTTCCATGCACCCTAGTTTAATCACTCGAAGGCTCCTTCCCCAGGGAACTACATCACCGTTCTAGAGTCAAGTGAGTACTTCCCTAAATGCAGAGGTTGGATCCTGCAATCCCTAGGAGGATGGAGGCTATTAAGTGTTGGAGAGGTAGTGTAGATATTCACAGGCTCTCTGTGAGGTAAGCAGAAACCAAGAACCACTTAAGTCCTAGACTTGATGAAGGAGAGAAATAGTTGTGTTGAAGATCCCTCTATGTGTTAAGTCCAGAAGAAAGAGCGTAATGCTCTTAAATCCTTCATGACCGACGAAGCTCGGGAGGGATAGTGAGAAATTCAAGTATCAAAAGAGAGTATCCTTTCGTTTGGTAGTTGAACAGACTAGATCCATTCGGGAAGATCCATGGTCTATCACAGCCGTTAGATTTAAGGAAGGAACGTGGGCGTTAACTCCTCAACCCCTTTAGAATTCACAACCTTTGCACATTGGGAGATTCGCACATTGGTGCAACTAAACTCCTGGAACCTGAAATTACAACGTGATCAGGACTGTAGATCTAAGGATCTATCGGGGCCCTCCTTGACTGTCGGATTGGTGAGATCGAGAATTTTCACGTAGAGAGATTCGATCATTAGCACGACCAAACTCCCGAAACTCGAAGTTGCGATGTACTCTAGTCCGTTGGATCAAGGAAGATCATGTACCGTCAATCTGATGCGAGCAGATTAATGCAAGAGTACGTGGGAATTCAAACATCTCTAATAACCCTGCCTGAGGGGACATGTGTCTGCCATGAATTTGCTATATGCTATAACGACTTTGATTTCTATTGCACACTCATTTGCTGGGAAAATGTTGCACGAAAAGTGGTTGTTTGATTTTCACGACCGTTATCAAAATGGTAGAGTTCTTTAGGGAAAATTGTCCTTCAAAAACTTCCGATATTTGTCTTATGTTTGTGAATGTAGAGACAAATACCAGCTTAACTTGTTTTTTCTATGCGTTGGCGAGAGCCACATGGGCTTCCTTCTCAGCCACTTCCCATTCCCTGGAATTCTTTGTATGTCTTTCCTCTGACAGCCTTGGTGCTTCTTACAACTGTATAATGGTGTCTTTCGCCTCTTTGAGATGTCTTTTTAGCCATGACATGTTCCCTTCGTGACCTTGTGCTACTAACGCTTCCATAGTCTTTGTCGCTAGCTGCTGCCTCAACTCAATGTTCTCCTGGTAGAGTTTAGTGATAGCCAGCTTTCCCTACTTCAATTGGTGAGATGGCTCTTGATCATTCACTCTTGTGGTATCCATTTCCCTTGATTTTCTCCTGTTTTCGCGGCTCGATCCCCGAGTATGCTCCAACCGGATGGCACACATGAGTATTTCTTCAGGCAAGGATATGGCATGTGACTCTTCTGAAAATTAGACTTCCCCAACTTCCTTGTTCTTCCTTGGCCTACCAATTCTTTGAGGTATTTGTTATAAGGGAGACGGGGCCTCCACTATCTTTCCTCCCTACGCTAGTCTTTTTGCTTCAGGTTCCACATTGTTTGATCTGATTGTCTCTGTGGGTAAAATAATAACTCCTTTCATATCCTTGGGAATGCTTGTTGTAGGTGAGAATGACTCCCAATCATTTTAGGGCTTGGACCTGGCAATTCTATTGCTCTATGCATCTTTCCTTATGCTTTGGGAGGTCACCATGTCGTGACCAGTATGTATTCCACGCGCAGTGTATCTGACAAATGTATAGGGAGGGAAATTTCATCAACCTGGACTGGCAAGGGAAATTGCAAACATAGTGCGGACCTAGTTTCATGACTAAAATGAGTGTCGAGCATATGAAATTTATAACAAGTCGAGCAGAAGGAGGAATCGTACCGAAGAACAATGAATTCATGGAAAAGGGATGTTTTGAATCGAATTGCATATTTTCCATGCCATATCCCCGTGTGTAGAATACAAACGATAAGGTTTGTAGGGCATGCATGATACAAATGCTGTGATTTTTCATTCCCTCGACCTTCATGATGAACTAATAATAGATATTGCACTTGCCAATGCAACTTCCATTAACTACTTGACTCAACCTGGGGCATGTAGAGACTAGTTTCTTAACAGGACTTGACTCTTTGGAAAAGACATACCCATACCACTTACACAAGTTTCGACTCTAACATCCCTTCCCGTTTCCAAGGGACAACCGACGACTTGCTGACTTCGACCCAACAGTGCTACGTACTTGACTTCACATGTTTGGGTGCATGGGACATACCCCGACTAAAACTGAATCTAAATGGAAACAAAAATGGCGGTGCTAACAATTATCTCCAATGGGGATGTTATCCTCCCTGCAAGGTAGCAAAGAAAAATGGACCATGTGCTTGACCATTGGGATTTTTTCGACCTTTAGACACTGAGAGAAATAAACGATAGACAGAAAACAAACTAATCCTATCGACGCAGCTTCTAAAACTTCAGCATAAACTTAGGGCCTTCACTTCGGGCTTCAATTTTCTGCTGACCTACTAGCTCAACGCAAAAAAACTAGAATGACTATTTACAATGAAAAATGACTTAAACAGATTTTATTTCATCAGATAATGCTTGAGGAACCTGTCATTTACAGGCCCCCAACCAAGGAATTATCCATTTAATCCTTCTAGGAAATAAGCATTGTTCCCGTAGTATGTGTTGATTTTGAAAGGGCTTGTCCAAAGGTGGTCGAATTTTTCGTGCTTCCCTTTATATTCATTTCTCGCGTCCCATCTCAACACTAGATCTCCAATCTAAAAATTTTCCTTCTTAGAATGCTTGTCGAAGGGTTCTTTATCCTCACCTGATGGAGCTGTGATCAATCGTACACCTGCTCCTTGACCTGTTGCATGTGAATTAACGGATTTATTCTCCTCTGCGCATCATTTGAATTGACCTCCTTCTCTTGCAACAACTTTATAACTGGTGGCACTAGTGAGGTAGGGAAGATGGCGTCTGTGCTGTATACGATCTAGAAAGGTGACGTTGAGATGGAATTCTTGGTGGTGACCCGATCTTCCCACAATGCATAGATAAGCTTTTTCTGCCATGATTTCTTGTTGTCTTGCAGGAGTCTTTTGATGATCCTGGTTAGGCTCTTATTTGAGGATTATGCTAACCCATTTCCTTATGGATAGTACACCGTAGAATGCCCCAAGGTTATACTATAATCCTGACAAAATGTTTCCATATTCTTAGACTTGAATGTGGCCACATTGTCTGTTATGATTTTGACGAGACATCTGAACCTTGACAAGATGTTTGTCTCCAAGAATTGGATCATGACTGTGTCAGTATCTTTCTTTATGGGGATTGCCTCTATCCATTTCATAAAATAGTCGGTGGCCTTGAGTATCCATTTGTGCTGCGTGAAGGATGGTGGATTTATTTCTCCTATAAAATCTAGACCTCATTGCATGAAAGTTGCTTCAACTGAGATCAGCTTTAGTGGCAGGGGCTATAGCTTTATTCTCTTGTCGAAAATATGACATTTGTGGTAGTTGGAGACCTCTTTATACACGTCAGTGAAGATTGTAGGCCAATATTAACATGCCCTCAGGATTTTGTGCACGGTGGTTTTCCAGTAGTGGTGTTGTCCGCAGTCACCTTTGTGAAATTCTTGTATGGCCCACTTTGCATCGTCCTCAAACAAACAACTCAGCAATATTCCCTAGGGTCTTTCCAATAGAATGAAATGTCTAGGATGCAAAAATCAACTGCTTTAAGCTTGATAAATCTAGCCTTAGTATTACTTATGGCCAAAGGGGCCTGGATATTCTCCAACACATAGATGATGTTTGCATACCATGGAGAATCAATGAACTCCTGAGACACCTGCGCAGTCTTTTATTCTTGAGGGCATCCTGATAGATCAATGATGAAATTCATTCCTACAACATCATAGTCAGACTGCGCCATTAACTTCACAATGCCTTGACCCTTTATTAGTTTTGTAGGCTTGATGTCAAGATCGTATTCCAACATGGCCGCTATCCACTTGCCTCTCCTTCCTTCCAGGTCAAGTTGAGTATGGATATCCTTTACTGAGCAGCTGGGCACATAAGCGATGACATGGGAGTGAAATATGTATGTCTTGAACTCTTTCAAATCTTTCACTAAGGCGTATGCTTATTTTTCCATGATGTTGTACCTTAGTGGAGCATCATCCAATGTTTGTTTGAAATAGGCTATGGGTTTTTCAAAATCCTACTCGCCTTTCTGCAACAACACGCTGGTAATAGTGTGTTTTGAGGAAAATGAAAACAGGATGAAATATTTCATAAAGTTTGGGCTGGCTAGCACAAGATTCTTAGTCAGTGCCACTTTTATATCTTCAAAAGAATTATTGGCCTCCAGGTTCCACTTGATCTCGTTTCCCTTTTTGAGCATGCAAGTTATGTGTTCTATGATTTTTGCCAGGTTCAGGATGAATCTCCTCAAGAAGTTTACTTTTCCCAGGAAGGATTGCACTTCTTTTTTACTGTGCAGGGTGTCGATCTTCAGGCTTCCTTCAAACCTATTGGGGTCTATCTTAATTCCTTCCTTGGAGATAATGTGTCCTAACAGCTTCCCTTCTTCACCCCGAAATGTGATTTCTTTGGATTTAGCGATATGATGAACTTTCTTCATTTCTGGAATACTTTCCTTAGGTGCTCGAGGTGTTGCTTGTTAGAGGTAGAGTATACCATGATGTCATCTAGATAGATTACAATGAATTTTTCCTTTTCATCGACAAATGCTTTGTCCATTTCCCTCTAGAAAGTGGCACCAACATTCATCATACCGAAAGGCATATTAGCATACATGAACGTTCCCCATGGAGTTGTGAAAGATGTTTTTTCTCTGTCATTTGGGTGAACCATGATCAGGTTATACCCTGAAAAACCATCCAACATGGACATCGTCTGGGACCCCACTAACTTTTGTAGGATATAGTCCATTTTTGGAAGAGGGTAGTGGTCCTTAAGAGACACCTTGTTTAGATTCTGGAATTCTACGCACAATCTTATCTTGTCACTCTTCTTTCTTACGGGTACCAAATTAGCTACCCATTTAGAGAATCGCAAAGAAACAATAATCCTCATTTTCAATCAGTGACAACAATAGGGGATTTATCCATCTCAGCTTTAGTTTGAAAGGTTTCTGATCTTCTTTGAGAAGGATAACATGTTGTATTGCATCGGTGTCATACACCTTCAAATCATCGTAGCTCCAAGCAAAAATGTCTGGGAAGTCCTTCATGAGATTGAAGTAGTCTTGCTTGACCTATGGACTGAGTGTTTTCGATAATTTTATCATTTTCCGGTTCTCCTCAGCCCCGATATTGCAGTCTTCCACGTATTTTTTGCTTGTAGTGATCTTGGGATTTTTAGCCACGTCATTTTCGTCAAAAAAATTTTACAACGACACTAACCCCTTCGGAATAATGTTATTTTTCAGTTGTATTACGTCCCTTCCCACAATATGGTTTTGGAAAGGTTCATCATTACTGTGCGCATCCGCGCTCCCATCTTCATTGCAGCAGTAATCATCATCAATGTGAGTATTAGCAAACTTGACCCTCATCTGAAGAAATCTTTCTACCTTCTTGTCATCCTCAGACATCTACTAGTATTTGATATTGTTAGGAACTGTCGGCCTGTGCTTGACTTCAATTTCATACCTTTTGTTGGGGAAGATGGGGATCTTGAAAAATGAGGCCAAGGTGGCCAAAGCATCAGTGATATGGTTTTTCTCCCTTGGGATAGAAGATAGATCATACTCTGAATATTCTTCAAGCAAGTCCAACGCCAAGTTCCTGTATGCTCTCAACCTAGAGTGTCTTGTTTGATATATGCCTTTAACTTGGTTTATGACCAGTTCATAATCTCTGTGCACTGCTATCCTCTTTACACTTGATTCTTTCAACACTTTTAGGCCCAAAATCAACGCTTCATACTCGGCCATGTTGTTGGTGCATTCGAACACGATCTTGTATGAGCACAACTTTATTCCCACTTCAGGAGGGCTTACCCATACGTCGACCCCGATCCCTTATTTGCTAACTGCACCATCAAAACTCATGTTCTGCACCCCGTTTTCTGCATGGTCTTTCGGGTCGGTGCACTCTGTCGTTTCCTGCATGGTTTTCTCATAAGCTATCATGATGGTTGTCAACTCTTCCTCGTCGAAAATCAGGTCATTGTAGAATATAGAAGAACCAACCTCAGTGTCGATGGAGTATATAGGATGGTTATTTGGCTGTGTCTAGTTGCTTACCATGTATTTCAACAACACTTCTCTATACAATTGTCTATCATGGACAAAAATAGGGATGGTGGCATATGACATATCCATCTGCAAAGTGCCCTTTGACTTCGCAGCCCATGACCTTGATAGCGACATGCCAAACTTTGGGGGTATTTCTGCAACGACTACGTCCATAACCATGTTCTTTGAGGGGATTTGTGCCAATGACACAACTAGGTCTTTGATGAGGCCCAAACACTTGACTTTCCTTGAATCAAAAGAGAAAAGGTCTTTGTATGGCCTCATTATATCCAAACCTAATTCATCCATGATCACCTTTGGCATGAGGTTGTGCGATGTGCTGGAATCCAACATGGCATTATGCAGGATCATTTCATGGACCTTTAGACTGACGTAGAATGAAGGGACGTCCTCAGTATCATTTGTCTCTTCAACACGTAGACCAAAATGGATAATGGGGTGATCATCTTGAATATTCAAAGTATCGGGGGCCCCTCCCATTTTCAACATTTTGATGATTTTCTCCCGATACTCTCCATTTCTAATAAGTTCATTGAACGGGACATAGATTTTTATTTTGGCCATCTCATGTTCAAAATTGAAAGGGGGACAAACATTCTCTACCTCTTTTCTGCCTGCCTCCCAGCTTGCATCCAAATCTTTCTTGGGGACCTCCTCCTTTGACTTAGCCTTCTCTGTCGCATACTTGGTCGCGCTGTCTGACCTCAGTCAGCTTGTGGAAAGGGTGTCTGCTAGAGGTTTCCTTATGGGGTTCGTTTGTTGTGGCTCAAAAGGTGCGTCTTTTATCCAAAGGTTATATTTCTTATGAAACTGCATGATAGCGTTCTGATATCCTTTTCTAAACTCTTCTGTCTCCCAAGATGGAAGATCATCTATTTCGAGTATCATATCATTGTTTGTATCCAACATGAAATCGTCATTTTTTCTCATGTACCGATCATGCTCTCTCTTTGTCAAGAACACACACGGTTTTTTGTCGTTGCAACAATGCATATGGTATTCAAACGCTTGATCGAAGTCCTCATCTGCCTAGTTGTTTTGGAATGGAGGTATTTTCTGCTGGTCACCTTGATCCCTATGCTCTTTATGTTCCCTCTATCTGATATGAGGGACTTGAACCCTTCTGAGGTTTTGATTCCTAGGTTGTGGGTCATTTTGTTCTCAGGTTGTAGGTCTATTTCCCATGGACATTCTCTCCATCATCTTCTCCATGGTCTTCATAATCATGTCAAAATTGTCATCTGAGGACTGTGATGTCGATGACTGTGCATATCCCTGGGGTCTCTTATCACCTCGGTTGAACCTCAGTTTTATTTTCTCCGACGCCATCATGTTTACTTTGACTTAGACAGAGTTACTCATTATAGCGTCTAGACTTATTGATATTCTTTCTCTCAACAACAGGGTGAAATCACTATCAAAGGAATCTGCTTACCGCAACTGCGCAGCCCCGGGGGCGGCTTGAATTCTACAGGGATTGAGTTGTACACCTTCAAGAAGCGGGTTGAGAATTCTTGCACTTTCTCTTCCAATAATTTCTTCATATTATTGTACTGTGTTAACAGCTACAAAGGGTTTTTCTTGTCCCCCCATTTATTCAGGAAAGACATCTCGAATGTGGCGAAGTCTCGAGTGCTCACAGGAGGGAGGGATTTGAACCATTTTCTTACATCTCCTGAAAGGCTCTACACAAATAGCCTGATTTTTGCATCTGCATAGTCCACCTCCTTCAGGTCGATGAAATCATTAAACTAGTCTAGGTTCCTCTGGGCAGAAACACTTCCTTCAACGTCATAGAGCCTGATTCTCTAGCTATAATTCTAAGGCAAGTCATGTATTTGGGCCGATAGGATGAAGGGGGAGAATCTAGCAGCCATGTCTCTGGGGGGATTCATGCTTTGAGATATATTATTTGATATCAGGGCTTGGAATTTCTTCGGGTCGAAAACAGTTTCGTCCAAGCTGGTTTATGACTTAGACCTGAAAAGAGTTTTCTCGAAAAATTCGTCAAACTCAAGGTCATCAATGCTCTATGCATCGTCTTTGGGTAAGGATAGGATTACATCCAGGTAGTAGAACGGGTCTGATACTTGCTCTCTATTCTTGCACAGAATCTTCTCGGGGTCGTACACAGGCTCTGTGGGGTTTGGGTCAGGATTTTCTCTGGTATATATCGTCTTCAGAGCCAGGGTTCCTGAACTGCGCTACTTGAAGATTCTGGTATTTTTGGATTGGAGTCACTAGGGTAAGGGTTTCATCCGGTACAAATGTTTGTCCCTCTATTACCCTTAGGAGTCAAACTACAATGTTAGTCATTCTCCCAGGGAAAATCTATTGAATTTTGTCCCCGACAATGATGCCAGAATGTTAGCACTCTGTAAATCTATTCGACTGATAAACATATGATGAAGGTAACTATTACACATTATTTTCGTCATCCCTATGATCATTAATGATGTAAACCTATATGTTTCCTTTAGAGGGGTCGCAGTGGCCTGAGTTCCTAAAGAGAGAAGGGAGAAGAACTTCTCCTGAGAAAAGAAATTGCTTTTTCCTATGTAAAAACCTTATAAAAAAGGAAGTTCCCAGGTTGCTATATAGGCAGGGTGTGAGAATGACCCATTCTCATAGGTTTCACTATAGCTAGGGTGCAAGGTGTTCGCAGGTTGCTCTATAGCTAGGGTGCGAACATTCCAGCATGTGGGAAAAATGAGCGTTTTCTTGAATCTTCTAGAAGGAGAAGCTTCTATGGTGAGGTGGCATCCGAATGGTTTGGATCTTACTCACTTTCATGATTTAGTGGGATCATCATAACCTCCTCACCTTATCCTCTTCAACTTATAAAAGGAGAGGAATTCTCATCGAGAAGGGGCTTTTTGTTAGCTTGAGTTTTGGTTAGCTTGGGTTAGCTTTGTTGGTTCTTGAGCTTGTTAGCTTTGGCTTGGTTAGAGTAACTTTGAGATTTTCTTTGTCAAGATAGATTGTGAGTAGCTATCAGATCTATGGTTTCAGAATCCTTGGAGCAAGAAATGTGTGGGGAACAAAGGATAGTTGGAAGGGACCTTACAACATCAAGGCCATGGTTGTAATCTCTCTTTCACATTTAATATGATACAGTAATATGATTCTTTCCTATAAAGCTTGTTGTGTTTTATTGTATGATTCCTTGATCACATACATAGGTTTATATTGAGTTTATGCTATTGCTATCACTTTGGTTGGTTGCATTCTTTTGCAAGTTCATCATTGTATGAGCATTGGAACAGAGCTAGGATAGCGATGGTGAGAGGAAGCGACATTTAAACGGTATGTCACTCATCCCTCTTTAGTTAGTAAATTCAATATCTAAAACTTAAGGAAGGCGTCATGTTCTGTCCTGTTTTGTTCTAGATCCAGGTGGATCTAGGGAGATCAGTTTGTGTCCGCACTTACGGATTAATCTTGAAACAAAATTGGCGACTCCACTGGGGATAGATTGTTTACTAGTTAGTCTAGTTTCCCTTGCTTTGATTGCTTGTTCTATGGTCTCTGAGTCTGTGGGATATCTATCAATACTCTCTGGATCTGAAAGTTCTCTTAGAAATTTTGTAATTTTTCCAAATTTTGCTTGTTTACCATTCTCGCACTGCACTCGTTAGTAGCCTGCGAGAATCACTTGAGTTCGCACCCTGGTGTTCAGTCCAGTGCGAACACCTCACAGCCTACCAATGTCTAGCCTGCGAGAATACCTAATTCTCGCACTGTAATATACTGCTAGCCTACAAACTTGTTTGTGAAATTTTTTGGATTGGGTCTTATCATTTTTTGATGCCTAGTTTTTCTTTGAACAACTGGATTGAACTTTTAAAGCCTATATTGATCTGTTTACAATCTGCTTGACATCCTTTGAGTTGCTTATATCCATCTTTTCTTTGTTTGGTTTTGAAGGATTAGTCTCTTGCTTTGAGTGTCTTTCAATTACAAAGCTTGTGTTTTCTTTAGAATTGTTTAGGGAAAGATCAGATTTCTTCTGAATAGTTTGCTTTAAAAGAGAACTTTGAGTTTGGGTTTCATTGTTTTAAGAAAGTTCATTATTTCTTTTAGTGAAATTTTTGAAACAAAAAGATTTAATTTCTTGCTTTATATTAGATTGGGGGCATCCTTGCATTTGAAGTAGCGAAATTGCATGATTGATATTGATGAGTGCGAAAACTTTTGGGACATCGTGCATATGGAAATGATAATTGTTTTCTCCTTCTCATAGCATAGATTTCATCGAAATGGAAATATTGCATCTTCATATCTTTGCATAATTTTTAGATTTGTTCAAAACACCATATTGTCCACGCCATGTTCCTTTTGAGTAACAACAGCCATAAAATAAAGCGCTTATAAAAATTGATTAGACATTTTTATCTTTTCTGGTAGCAAACCTACATTAGATTAGTTGTAGGGCTTTGGAATAGGTGTGAAAGATAACTTTCCAAAGCTGCAAACAAACATAGTATCTTATGATAGGGAGAGTTAAATCCACTTACTACATTTTGTCCTGGGAAACCCTTCTAACATAAGGGTCAAGCACTAGGTCACATTGGTGTTGGCAGAGTTACTCACCCTGCTTTGTTGACATCAGTGTAGAGATTGCACGTATTACGGGGATCACTCGGAGGTATACCCACAATGATGAGTGGAAGCCTTTTGAGTTGATTTCGGGCTAGATACCCTGCCCTTGCATGTGGATCGGACTGCCGACTGTCCCCCCATGATTTATTGTTGTTGGTGGTAACCTTAGTGGCCTATCTTTCTAGGTTCTTTACACGAGGTGACTGTGGAGGGGAAAGTCTTCACGGTACCTGGAATTGACGTTGGCCAAACTCACTCGAGCTCCTTGGAGGGTATACCCACAATTATGTGTGGGAGCTTGCACCAGGGTGTAATTCCATTAAGCAGGTCATCAACGTAACTTTTCCACCCACTCTATCTCATCCCCTTCTTACTTTGTTCCCGCGAAGTTGGATTTCATCACCAACTAGTGTTCTCATTGTAAGAAGGTTTTGTTTGTTTGCTTGCTTCCTAGATTTTTAGCGTGTGCTGTTTGTTTTCCCTAGCAGACTCTAGGTTGGATTTATTTAATGGTGTCAGTTCCTGAAATGACCAATGAAGGAACCTCTGGTCCAGGGGAACCTTTTGTTTTTCCTTCTTATGGAAACATTGGTCCTCCTCACATCACTACTTTGAGCCTTCCAGGTCTCACAATTGGATTACAGGTGTGGTTGTTTTACACTCAGGTAATCCCGAATGCAGTTAGTGCTTCAGTCACAAGCACTTCCCCCCAAGAGCATCAACCTCATGTTGATCCTTCACCTTCTTCACTAGTAAGGTCTTCTTCGCCTTCTTCACTTACAAGGTCGCCTTCTGTTTCATCTTCTTCGTAACTCGGTGAATAAGAAGAAGAAGAAAAGGAAGAATAATAAGAAGAAAAATAAGCAAGGATCCAAACCTCCAACCACTGTCAAACATGTTGGAAAATAGCCAGTTAGTGTTAATCGTGCTGGGAGTGTTGATGATGTCAAGATCACCCAAACAACTCGTAAGCCCAAGTACCCTTGTAGGCTTTGTAAGGGTAGCCATCTTCTTAAGGATTTCCCTGGTCTATCCAAGGTTATAGAAGCATGGTCTACATGCCCTTGCCAACCCATGTCGTTAGCCTCTGAACAACATGTCGACGACCCCCCATCAACCAGTCATGATACGGTTGGGAAGAAGAAAAGTAGAGCCAAGTTCCCAAGTATGTTATGAAAAAGGAGTCATCTCACTCACCTTTTCCCTCATATGGACGAAGCCTCGAAATTACTGGAAGACATGACTATTTCACAGCCTCAACTTCCAGTTGCTTATCGCATGCTTTCTCTCAACCCACCTGTAGTTGATGGAATGATCACTCTGGTCCCTTCATGGGTCAATCCGGTTGATCATGTCATCAATATGGTCACATCTTTGGATGAACCAGTAGACCAAGTGGTTGATCCAATCCCATCCTCAGTCAACCCCACTCTCCCCTTAGAGAGTGAAACCCAAGCGGTCGATCCGTTTCCACCTATCGACCCCATTCTCCCCTTGGAGAATGAAACCCAAGTGGTCGATCTGATCTCTCCATCGGTTGATCCTACTCTCTCGCTCGAGAGTAAACCCGATACTGCCCAAGTTTTTCTCGTTGATACAGAATCTCCCATGCCGAGAGGTGTTCCTCCTTCTCCCATAGGACCCCCTCCAAGTAATGAGGCCATCCGTTTTTATTGGGATGTACTAACTGGACCTCGTCTTCCCTGTTACATTCCTTTCCAGATTACAGTACAGGTTTGTGGTTGGGATGTTACCAAAACGTTGATAGATGAAGGTTCGTATGTTAGTATTTTTTCCTCTATTGCTTGGAAAGCTTTAGGTTGTCCTCCACTTGCACCGGTTACACAGAATCTTTTAGCTTTTAACAGAAGAACTAGTCAACCTTTAGGGACCCTTCCTCAGTTTCCTGTAACTTTAGGAGGGAAAACTGTCTTCATTGATGTCATGGTAGTTCAAGACCCCTTGGATTTTTCTTTACTCCTTGGACGAGATTATGTCTATGCCATGAAAGCTATTGTCTCTACTCTTTTTCATGTGATATCCTTCCCTCACGATGGACGAGTTGTGACTGTTGATCAACTTTCATTCATTGATCCCGCCTGGATTGCCTCCCTGAATGGTTCTTGTATGAATACAATATCGCCCCTGCCACAGGTCAATTATGTGGCATTGTCACCCATGGCTTCAACTTCTAATGACTTAGATCCAGTAGCTGACATGGTAATCTCTTCGATAGGGTTGTTAGAGTCTTATCTCTTAACTCCTATCGCGACTCTTGACATGGTGTCCTTCCAGAGTGTGTTTCTTCCTTCCAGTGAAGACCTCTTGGAAGCCATGATCGAGTTTTGTCCCTTGACATGGTGTCATTCCAGAGCATTGTCCTCTTGGAATCCATGATCAAGAAGAGAGATTACAAGGATAGTTTTTGCATCTCTGTGGAAACCTCGTTAAAAAATGAAACAGAGGTTCCGAGGATAGTTTTTGCGTCTCTGAGGTAACCTCGTTAAAAAATGAAACAGAGGTCCTTGAGCATGGTTTTTTTATTTCAAGCTCATTAAAAAATGAAACCACTTATGAGGATATTTTTTCATCTCTGTGGTAACCTCGTTAAAAAATAAAACAGAGGTTATGAGCATAGTTCTTGTTTCTATGTCAAGCTTGTTAAAAAATGAAATAGTTTTCCCCTTATCTGTTTGAGTCAAGTCCTTCGTCTAGTATTTGAAGCTTCATTTCATTCTCCTCTGCAGTTGGATGAAACGACGCTTGGGGGGCATTTGCCTCAGCCTCTGGACTTCATGCTGAAGTAGAGCCACTAGCTTATTAAGCTAGGGGCTAAGTACCAACCATGCGTTGGGAAGTTACAAGCATAGTTTTCTATGGTTCAAGCTTGTGTAAAAATGAAACCACTTACCCCAAGCATATTTTTGTTTAGTTTTTAATCTTGTGTAAAAATAAAATCTATCCCAAGCATAGTTTTGTTTTGTTTTGAAGCTTGTGTAAAAATGAAAACAATCCCGAGCTTAGTCTTTGTTCTTTCTCATGCTCGTAAATACATGAGAATAAGTTACCGAGCTTAGTCTTTGTTCTTTCTCGTGCTCGTAAATCAATGAGAATGTAACTGAGTATACTTTTATTACTTTTTCGGACTCGTAAAGGTTATACGAAAAAGGAACCCCCTGGAGTTCCCTTTAAGCTCTTTTCAGACTCTCTAAACATGAAAAGATCGTCGAGCAACCTTGCTATTTTCACACTCGATAAAGTATGTGAAGTACATGTCTAGTGAGCGATAATTTCTCTCTTTTTCGGTCTCATCCAGAGTATTTTAGGAAAAAGGAATTGAGAGATTTCTCTTTTAAGTGTTTTTCCAAACTATATAATCTTGAAAAACCTTTGAGTTTTCTTTCTTTGGACTCATAAAATGAAATAGTTTTCCCCCTGTTAAGGTCCTAACCCGCACATAGGTAGATCAATGTATTCGGATGTAATAAAGGTCAATATTAATAAGACCTTTCAATAAAATAGAATAAGGTGGATGTAAGAAGACCTAATAGAAGCTTCCGCTTCTAGAAGGATC
>ML780268.1:661458-684825 GCA_009831015.1 Picea engelmannii | reverse complement strand
GTTCGTTAAACATACTCCGAGGGACTCGTCCGAAGGATGAGCTTACATTACAAGCATATGTTATCCTCCTCAAGCTTGCGTAAAAATAAAGAGGTACTCACCAGAAATGGTGGGGGAAAAATTGGGAAAGAATTGTGTCTAAACATGTATTCCATGAAAGAGTCGCGTTTGAACATGACACCTTTTCACTCACCTTGTGTCTAGGTTGGAAAATCCACTCGTCTCCTGATCATACTCCTATAAGATTACAAATTGGTCTGTGATCCCTATTGTTGAGTCATTATTTTCCAAGACAGTTGTCATGTCGTCAATATGTTCAAAAAGATGTTCAACCCAAAAGGCCTTCTATTGCGTTGGCCATTTCTACAGTCCTTAAGCCTTCTATTGCGTCATCCATCACTGAGTCAGTCCTGAATCACTTGTTACTCTGATCTACATCAAATCTTGTTACTTGTTTCGTGTCACTGATGTGGGATACATTAAGGCCCTCCTGTGACGAGTTTTTTCCTGTAGACTTCAACTCATTATCCAGGAATTAGACTTAGAAACCAATTGGTACCTTGGAACTTGCATGCCTCAATGGCAGGTTTCCTCGCTTTCGACAGTGGGTTTTCATAATTGACCTCTGATTGGAAGATTCCGCCGAGTGTTCGACTTAAGCTCATTTATTCACATTCGTTGGATTGTACTAGTGTACCTTGGGAGTCATTGACATTAATGGCGATTTCCCTCGCACTTGTTAACGGTATACACTAATGACCAGTAATCAAGTGGTTTCTACCATGTTCGACTTCAACACATGTATTCACATGGTTAGATTCGTACTATAGAGTGATGGAGATGAAGACCCTGGATATTTTCTGACAGATCTAGGTTGCGTTGGAGTATATTCAGTGTACTGTTGCATAGATCCACATTGTATGTCTGCTGGCTATGTTTAAATTTGAGTCTTTAACACATAGATCCACACTGTATTTTTGGTGGCTATGTTCAGATTTGAGTCATATCGGCATGGATCCACAGTGTATGTTTCGTGGCCATGACCTGTCTTACTTGACATGGATCTTCACATGTCGACATTTATTCTTTGAGTCATTTATATTCTGAGTATGGGAATTCCTACCTCAGTAATGATATATTAATGTATTGTATTTCCTTGTTTGTTGGCAGGTTTCCAACGGACTATTCCGTGTTCCCTACACACACTCGACAAAGTATTTCAGCTATCACTCTGTTCTAACTTCATACTTTGGGGGGCTCTCTGTTACACATTATTTTCATCATCCCTATGATCGTTAATGATGTAAACATATATGTTGCCTTCAAAGGGGTCACAGTGGCCTGAGTTCCTAAAGAGAGAAGGGAGAAGAACTTCTCCTGAGAAAAGAAATTACTTTTTCCTATGTAAAAACCTTATAAAAAAGGAAGTTCGCAGGTTGTTATATAGGCAGGGTGTGAGAATGACCCATTCTCATAGGTTGCACTATAGCCAGGGTGCGATCTGTTCGCAGGTTTCTCTATAGCTAGGGTGCGAACATTCCAGCACATGGGAAAAATGAGCGTTTTCTCGAATCTTCTAGAAGGAGAAGCTTCTATGGTGAGGTGGCATCCGAATGGTTTGGATCTTACTCGCTTTCATGATTTATTGGGATCATCCTAACCTCCTCACCTTATCCTCTTCAACTTATAAAAGGAGAGGAATTCTCATGGAGAAGGGGCTTTTTGTTATCTTGAGTTTTGGTTAGCTTGGGTTAGCTTTGTTGGTTCTTGAGCTTGTTAGCTTTGGCTTGGTTAGAGTGACTTTGAGATTTGCTTTGTCAAGATAGATTGTGAGTAGCTATCAGATCTATGGTTTCAGAATCCTTGGAGCAAGAAGTGTGTGGGGAATAAATGACAGTTGGAAGGGACCTTACGACATCAAGGCCATGGTTGTAATCTCTCTTTCACATTTAATATGATACAGTAATATGATTATTTCCTATAAAGCTTGTTGTGTTTTATTGTATGATTCCTTGATCACATACATAGGTTTATATTGAGTTTATGCTATTTCTATCACTTTGGTTGGTTGCATTCTTTTGCAGGTTCATCATTGTATGAGCGTTGGAACGGAGCTAGGATAGCAATGGCGAGAGGAAGCGACATTTAAATGGTATGTCACTCATCCCTCTTTAGTTAGTAAATTCAATATCTAAAAATTAAGGAAGGCGTCATGTTCTGTCCTATTTTGTTCTAGATCTAGGTGGATCTAGGGAGATCGATTTGTGTCCGCACTTACTGATTAATCCTGAAATAGTAACTTTTTCAACCATCTTTGAGACCCGAAACTAGCCTTTTGGATATGGAGAGGGCTCTCTTAGGAGGCATAGTCTCCATGCGAGATATGGACTTGAAATGAGTGGCTAGATTTAACACCTTTGATGTAATGGGTTCTAGTTATATTGGCACAAGAAAGTAAGACTTTGGCTATGGAGTCGATTTGAGGAAATGACATAGAAAAATGACTTAGTGACTGGGCTTGAGAGTTTATGGCTAAGAGAGCAACAATATTCAGTGTAAAATTTTAATGTGTGGTGGGGAGAAAACATAGGAAGTAACTCGGAGCACCATTGCGGGCGAATTCAGAGTTAGCTTTTAGAAGAAAACATTTTGTTTAAGTGGTGCGAACAAGGGGTGTTGCGCAGCAAATCCACATGTTCAAAAATTCGTTCTAAAATATACAGAAAAAAGATATGAATAAATATGACAAGAAGAACATATGCAAAGAAAGAGACGCAATACATCCAACTGCTACAATTAGAATATTTTCATCAAGTTACAGAAACTTTGCATTAAATTTCGATCAAAAACTCAAATTACATACAATAGTTATCTTCTACCAATTTTTCCAACCAACATGGCTTACATAGAAAAGATGAAATATATAAACAAGGGCATCTCTTGGGCTACCCTTCTTTCTAACTACTAGCCCTAAAACTAGTAAACTAAGTAGTATGCGTTGGAGACTCTTTGCATGGCGCTTTCCAAAAATAGGTAATAATCATGTTTGTTTACACATGACTATTCACAAATTTTCCATGAGGATATGATCATCGGTCAGGTCTCGATATGAGGAAAAGATGTGTTAGTGTTTCCCTTTGGTCAGATGCCTAAGCGGACAGGTGTCTGTCAGGAACTCGCTATCTGCTATAATAGCTTTGATTTCTGTTGCATGCTCATTTGCTGGGAAAAATGTGTGTGGCAAGTGGTTGTTTGATTTTCATGACTGTTATCAAAATGGTAGAGTGATTTAGTGAAATGCATCCTTCAAAAACTTGCAATATTTTTCTTATGTTTGTGTATGCAGAGACGAACACCAACTAATTTTTTTTTCTACGCACTGGCGAGAGCCACGCAGGCTTCCTTCTCGACCGCTTCACATTCTCTGGAATGATTTGTATGTCTTTCCTTGGACAACCTATGTGCTTCTTGTAGTTGTATAATGGTGTCTTGCGCCTCTCTGAGTTGTATTTTTAGCCATTACACTTTCCCTTTGCGACCTTGTGCTGTTGACGCTTCCATAGTCTTTGTCACTAGTTGCTGCCTTAACTCCATGTTCTCCTGGTAGAGTTCAGTGATAGTTAAGATTGCCTGCTTCAATTGTTGATATGGCTCTTGATCATTCTCTCTTGTGGTATCCATTTCCCTTGATTTTCTCCTTCTTTCACGGCTCGATCCCCCAGCCAGCTCTAGTCGGATGGCGGGCATGAGTGCACCGATATGGCATGTGGTGCTTCTGAAAATTGGGCTTCCCTAGCTTCCTTGTTCTTCCTTGGCCTACCCCTTCTCCCATGTATTTTCTGTAGGGGAGATGAGGCTTCCACTATCTTTCCTCCCTACACAAGTCTTTCTGCTTCAGGTTCTGCATGGTTTGACCTGATCATCTCCGTGGGTAAAAGGATAACTGCTTTCACATCCTTGGGAATGCCTGCTACAGGTGAGAACGACTCCCAGTCATTTTGGGGCTTGGACCTAGAAATTATTCTACTCCGCACGCATTTCCTCATGCTTTGGGAGGTCTCCATGGCATGACCAATATGTATTTTGTGCACAGTGTATCTGACAAATGTACAGGGAGGGAAATTTGATCAACTTGGACAGGCAAGGGAAATTGCAAACAAAGTTCGGACCTAGTTTCATGACTGAAATGAGTGTCAAGCATCTGAAATTTATAACAAGTCAAGAAGAAGGAGGAATCATGTCAGAGAACAGTGAATTCGTGGCGACAGGATGTTTTGAATAGAATTGCAGATTTTCCATGGCACATCCCCACGTGTAGAATACATGCGATAATGTTTGCAGGGCATGCATGATATGAACGCCATGATTTTTCATTCCCTCAGCCTTTAGGATGAAATGATAATAGCTTCTGCACTTGCTGATGTGACTTCCATTAACTAATTGACTTGACCTAGGGCACGTAGAGACTGGTTTCTAAACAGGACTCGACTCTTTGGAAAAGACATACTTGTACCACTTACACAAGTTTCGACTATGACATCCCTTCCTATTTCCAAGGGCCAACTGACCACTTGCTAACTTCGACCCCACGGTGCTACATACTTGAATTCACATGTTTGGGTGCATGGGACATACCCCGAATAAAACCGAATCTAAATGGAAAGAAAAATGGCAGCGCTAACAGGAAGTATGGTTTATTTTTAAAAGTAGGGATGTATTGTTATGAGTTTATATTAGTTGAGGTATGACACAATGTGCTAGAATAGTCTTATGATGGTAAAATAGTAATGAGATACATCGAGATGGTTGAAAATTTTAACCCTGTCTTGAATGTAGTTAAATTGCACCCCATTTAGCTAGATTGAACACAATGCTCTCATTATGGTTTCGTATAATGTATGACAGTGCAAGTTGGATTTCGGACAATGTTGGATTTTATGCTTGGTCAAAGGTTTAGAATTTTTTTTATTTTTGTGCATGGGTTCCTATTGCGCTTGTGGAACTATGGCGACATGATTCCTTAATATTGGATCATTGTGTGCGTCGATCAAGAAGAGCATATGATAACTTGGCTTAGGGTCTTTCGCCTCCCGATGTGGATGATGTTGTTTATTGTAATAGAGGTTTTGTGCATTGTATTGTAACGTTTAATGTGATTGTCTCTCACTCGCAGGGAAGGTTCTAGTTACTTGTGTCATTTGGTGTTGTTTTGTTTGCTTGATTTGATGTTTCCTTTTAGCTTAGGAGGTGTGGCCTTTCTTATGTCGGGTAGGATGTAGACACCTCCTTGTTCTTCAGAATAGTCTCCAACCTTGAGACCTTAAATGGTTAATATTGATGGGAACCTGGGCTTGAGCATTGCTTATGTGTCCTAGAGGTCCTAACCTTTGCAAGGTAGGATGGGTGAGTAGTCGTTTTTATTCTTCATCTTATTGAATGGCATATGTTTCTTCAAGTTGATTGATGTGCTAGTATTCTAGGTCATTATGTTGGTATGTGACATGTAGTGTGTGCATTTTGTTCTTCCTCAAGATGCGATGCTTGATTGTATTATTTACATTACTTGCCTTGCAAAATATATATATATATATATATATATATATATATATATATATATATATATATATATATATATTGTACTTGTTTTGCGTTTCTTGTTGTCGTAACGATGGGGTTCGTTACATTATTTCTTCTCTATAACACTCATTGCATCAAGCGATATTGTTACATATATAAATAAATAAGATCATCTTGTTTCCAAATCTTGTTTTCCTTTAACAGATAAGCATAAAATTATAGGACAAGCACATATTAAGAAGGAATAATCCATGGTGCAGAGTCATGCAACCATTATTGAAATGAACAATGTACATAGCACAATTCTATGAAGTGTAATGGTTTTTATTTGTTTGTGTCATTCTTTTCAAATGAAACTAATCCAAACTCTATTTTTGTTTTGCAATCCAGTATGTTTTTTCTCAATTCAATAGTTAACTATTTTAAATTTGTATGTGTATTACTTCATTAATGAACTATCATTCAATCCATGCAACTCCAAGAAATTTTCTTCAATACATTGTCCATTCACATCTAACAGAAGGATACCTAGTATGTGTCATTCCCACATCATCTCGGGTGACAATTTCTTCTGTCCACCACAAAACATTCAATATGCATATGCCTTGGAGTTTTGTACATAAAATATTGACAAACCCTAAATTTCAAACCCACCTCCCATAGGATAGCCACATATGCAATATGAACTTTAGATTATATGCACTACTATGCAATATGGATATATATTGTTTCATATGCATATAATTTACCAAAAAAAAGGTTGTTCCTTTTGTAATTGTTACATACATACCTCCTCTTGGGACATTGTTCTTGAGTTTCTTCTCCTACAATTTCTCTATTTAATTTTGATGTGAAAGCAATGCAACAAATGCAATGAACCAGAAAATAAACCCTTGTGTCAAAATCACATGAAATATACAATATTAACAAATGACAAAAGAGAAGCAAATAAATAATACACAAATAAAATTAGAAAAACGCACCTCTCTAATTCTCGTTGCATGTTTATTTCTTTTCCCTATTTTATTTTTAAAATTTGGTGATTGTTTTGATGTATTGCACATCAAAAAAGTCAAATAGAAATGCAGATCAATGGAAGTGAGATGCAAAGACAATGCAAATTGTCGATATTTTATTTTCTCTGCGACTAGAATATCTCTTATATCAGTTGCTTGCAATGTCCAACACAATTTCTTGATCCAACATAAAAACAAGAACTTTTTAAATATGTAACAATAATATGAAAACATGTTTTCATTCAGTTTATGTCATTCAGATGATGCTTAAGCTATGTCTATAGCATCGCACAAACTAGGGAAAACAATTCCAATATCAAAACAACATAGTTTTTTTTTTTATGATTCTCTTTGATTCCTTTTTTATCTATGTAGTTTTTGAAATAGCTTTTGACCAATTCAATACACTCGTAAAAATGAAAAAATAATGAGGTACTAAATTATTTTTTGCATATATGATGCACATCAAGAATATTTCATCCAACCATTTGATTCATCAATACAATTAATAAAACATGATTGGTTTGCTTAAACATTACACCAATGCTAATGAAAATTTGAATGAAACCAAGTAACTACATTGTGCATATCGCACACACTATCAAACAAAAGGATGTGAATTTGATCAATTTTATTTTCCACTTATATCAACTAACTTTAGAATAGGGGAAATGATAAAAAAAAAACCATTGATCAATTGACATATAATTGGAATATTTTCTTCACATTGCTTCTAGATCCATGCCATTTCCTCGTAAATTAGAGAAAACCAATGTGTAACACCCTGTTTCCCCCAATCTATAAAAATAACTATACTGGCCAAGTATTGTGGCAAACTCAAAAATGTGAATGTGTAATGTGAATAGACTTTGTGAAAAAGGTCGATGAATGTAAATAATATTATGAATATATATTGCAGGACTGCTAAGAGGGGAATATGCTAAAAAAGAGACCACGATGGCTGGATAAAGGTGGTGGAAGGCACCTAGAATGGTGGCGTTAACTTCCACCAAAAACCAATACCGTATTTGGACTCCACTGGCCCAGAGAACCAAGAGCGGCTCACTGGCCTGAAATAAATTACTCGCAGGCTAGTAGGTAGATGGCTCCTCAGGAATTAGTGAGGGATGGGGGAAGTGAACCGCCCATCTGTAGGAGCCTCGGGCCTGACCACCGCGAGGGAAGTAGCACCAGAAGCAACCTCGCAAGAGGGAAAAGATGTGAGGGAGAAGCGAAGAGGGCAGACGCAAGGGAGGAAGAACTCTGGAAAAATATGCAGAGTGAGTGATAACGAAGAAGAAGGAGAGTAACATTCATTCTTGGTCACTGGCAGATAGAGACACAGTCTCGCAGTATCATGGTCTCAGCTCGGGGGTGGCTAGTGGTAAATCCGTTGGGAGTCATTGAGCCTACGGTTGGGTGGAAACGAGCACCCCTCTCAGCAGTTGCATCACCTCTGGTGTTTTTCTGATAAGTGTTTTGTCTCTGGCATCTTGATATATATATATATATATATATATATATATTCTAACATTTATGCTCATAAGCTATGAAATTGTGAATGATTTCAATGCAATAATGTTTGTATGGTGTTTTGATCAGTACTAGTAGTTGCATGTTTATAATGGAAAGACTACGTATGGCTTATGTATTCATAAATTGCTATTCATATGCATACTGATCTAATTCAGACTTCACGTCTGGTTCTCGAGAGAGAGATACCCTCCTTGAAAATCCCATCAAGAACCTGGAAAGAGGATGTGAAGGCGTAAGGCCTTAGTAACCCTTCATGAGGAGGAACGATCCTCTTGAAGTCCCAAGATGGCTGTGTAGGGATAAGTATCGTTTGATGGACGAGATCTTGTCGAAAGGTCTGCAATCATTCACGGTCGTTAGATTGAAAGGAGAAGAGGGGGGCATTAAATGCCACAACCCCTTTCCTTTGTTTTCACGAGTAGTGTTAAAGGCATAGCTCAAGAGAGGTAGTGCAGTTATGAACAGGCTCCCTATAAAGCATGTAGAGACCGAGACCCACTCAAGTACTAGACTTGATGAAGGAGATAAATAGATCTGCTAGAGACTCTTTTAAGAGTCAAACCCAGGAGAAAGAGTGAAAACCTCCCAAGTCCCTCATAGTTGACGAAGCTCGGGACAAATAACACCTGGTTAGATGAACAGACCCGGTAGGAATTCACAGAGTTCAAGGAAATCTTTCACGGCGTCAGAGTAGAGAAGCCTGGGAGGGATATTGTCGTTTTGTGCATGAAGCCATAGCTACGAAGGTCACAGAGGATATGTAAAGGCCGAGACCTTTGATACTTAACAAATCTTCCAAGGAGAAGAAAGAGAAGTGCATTCTCAAGGAAGAGCTACAACTGCCATTAGATTAGCTGGAGTGAAATAGATTTGGGTCATCAAAAATGTACATCCAGACGCACGCAGAAGAGAGGAGAAATGGATGACAGAGACACTTCGAAAAGAAGTGGCGAATAGCCGATAATCGTTGGATATTACAAAGTTTCAATGTGGGTAGGGTTGGGTGCTTCAACCCATGAAGTCACGAAGTGCAAAACGCGAGGAGGAGAATCTGAACCGTTGAATCTAGGAACGGGAGGACCGTTGGATCAGAACTCCGTGGAGATATCGTATACTGGTAGTTCGAGGTTTCGGGGGTTGAAAGGGGCCACTTTCGATCGTAGAATTCATGAAGTGTCGAGAGTCGAGGCTTGTGAGAACACATGGCACATCCATCAAGTGGGGCTCGGATGGCTGACGGGTTGACACGCGTCGCCTGGGAAGGAGTCAACATTCTGATTGACTTCTCACGTCTTGGAGGTTTGTGAGATACGAGCAGGAAGGTTCGATGCCCCAATTCGCAAGGTGGCGAGATGCAAGAAGTGCGAAAAGGAATTCAACTGTTACTGTCTTTCGCATCTCGGGGATTCACGAGATAGGAGCACAAAGGCTCAATGCTCCAAATCGCAAGTTGTGAGTTGCGAGAAGCGCGAAGAGGAAGTCAACCATTGCTGACTTTCGCGTCTTAGGATTTCTAAGAAGAAGATCCCGAGAGCTCGATGTTTCCACCTACGAGGTTGTGAGTAGAAAAAAGTTGATAAGTGCTTAGCTGGCTTAAGCGCGTAGACACGGGACAGGGTCCTGTGGTCAAGACCCCAAGGGGGAACCTTACCAATCGCTAGCCCTATCGGGGTTCGACACTTCGTTGTGTTGGGGTTTGCAGAGTCAAAATACTTGACACTCTGGTAGCGCTGAGTTGCAAAGAGTGAAAGAATGCCACACCTGTTCGGCCTGTGATCGTGACCCACAATCACATGGAGGTGGACAAGGAAGGAACTACCTGCACTAGGCCCCCTTAGGACTTTGGGGATTCTGTCCCTCGAGGAAAAGAGAAAAAAATCTATTACGCCATAGGGGTATGTGAAAAATTGGTATTGGAGCATGGTTACAACACTCGGCCTGCTTGGGCTCATGAACGAGTTGTGCAGAAGCTCTGTTCGGAACACTCCTAAGAGGAGTAACCCTCTATCTTAAACCTTTTTATATTCAAAGGATCAAATTTTGAAAATAAGAACCCGACGGTGTATGCATGTGAATAATTATGAATTTTTGCACGGGTGATAAAAATGTATCTAACTATTGACTAACAACCAGTGTTTTCCTTTTTCACCCAAGTGGGCAATCAACCGTGGGAATTTACAGACGCAGAGAATGGTGACTCATCAAGAGGTGGGAGAGGGCTCCCACAATAGAGACGAAGAGTCTGACAAAAGAAGGGAAATAGGGACCCCTCCAGATCTAGCTGAGACTGTAAGGATTCCCATGGTTGAGTTGCAAAGCTGCAAGGCTGAAAATGAAAGGATGATTAAAGAATAAGAAAAGCAGACAGAAATTAACACAGTTTTACTGCAAAGTTTATCCGATCTGTAAAGACAATTGCAACATGAACCAGAAACTGAGAAACATGGTCATGTCAGTGGCCACACTAAGTGGAGCACCTCAAAAAAGGTCCACCCAGAGGTAAGGGACCAGTGCTGAGTGATTCCTCTCAGAAGGAAGCTGGCGATTCAGAAGACTCTTCCAGCAGCAGAACCAGTTCCTATTCTCGAAGAAAACAGAAGAAGAAAAATACTTCCAAGGGTCATAAATTTGAGAAATTCAAAGAGGCCAAACCACCCTCCTTCGATGGTGAGATAAAAAAGGGAGAGGAAGCAGAGGCTTGGCTGCTTGGACTAAAGAAATATTTCAGAATCCATGATTTTTCAGAAAATTTGAAGGCCCGAGTAGCCACCTTCAATCTGAATAGAAAGGATTCCATTTGGTGGGAAGATCTTAAGAATGTGAAAGGGTTTTGCAAAGAGGATCTGTCCTGGAAACAATTTGAGAAGTACTTCCATAAGAAGTATTTGTCGAAAAAATATTTCAACAAGAAGACAAAAGAGTTTTATGAACTCAAACTGGGGAAACTCACTATATAGGAATATGTCAACAAATTCCTCGACTTGTTGAGATATGTGCCTTATATAAAAGTAGAAAAGGGAAAGGTGCACCACTTCATCAGTGGGCTACCCAAGGACTACTAGAAAAAAATTGAATTTGATGAGCCAAAGACCCTAGAAGGCACTATTCGGAAGGCAACATATTGTCAGGAATAGTATGGACATCGAGCAGAACCTCGTGAAGGATGGAAACCAAATAATAGTTCAAGGTTTCAGAAAAAGGGGATTAAATCCCCAGGATTTTAGAACTATAAGAAGAACCCAAGAATGAACTTTCCAGCCCAGAGTGTACTCAAGCAGAACTTTCCCTCATCGGGCGGAAGTAAAATTTATGGACCTGTACCAGTAAAGACTGATAACCCAAAGAGAGAACCTTTGAAATGTTGTGGTTATGGAGAAGAAAATATCCTGAGAGACTGTCCACACCGACAATATAATATTCAGAGGATTTATAACATCCAGGAAGCTACTACAGTCAATGATGTGGACAGGAGTGTGCCGCAGATTTATGCAGCCTTGGATAATAACCAAGCTAATCATCAAGCTTCAGTGGTGGAGATAGAAGGTATGATCTCCAACCATCTAGTGTCTATTTTGATTGACCCTGGTTCAAATTTGAGTTATGTAGCCCCTAAAGCCATTGATAAGTGTAAACTATAGCCACAAAAACAAACCAAGCCATGGTTGGTACAGTTAGCCACTGGCACCAAAAGAAGGGTAGCAGAGGTCATACTAGCCTGCCAATTGATGTTGAGTGAATTTCCTACCCAAGAAACCCTTAACGTATTACCCCTCGGATTGTACGATCTGTTGATTGGTATGGACTGGATAGCCACCCATAAAGCTAGATTGAACTGTTACCATAAAACCTTAGAATGTGTGAGCAAAGAAGGAAAAAGGATGACCCTTCAAGGGATCTGAAAACCTATCTCGGTGAGACAAATATCAGCTCTGCAAATGAGAAAGTATTTCCAAAAGGGATGTCCCCTATATGCAATACAGGTGTCGAAAACCATAGAAGGTGACAGACCCAGCCTTGAAGATCATCCTACCCTGAAGGAATATAGAGATGTGTTTCCGGAAGAGGTACTAGGTTTACCTCCGAGAAGAGACATAGAATTCTCGATAGAACTCGCATCGAGAGTGGTACCGATGTCTAGGACACCCTACCGGATGAGCACACCCGAGTTAGTTGAACTCAAATTGCAATTAAAAGAAATGATGGATAAGGGTTATATTCGACCCAACGTGTATCCATGGGGAGCGCCAGTCCTGTTTGTGAAAATGAAGGTTCACACCCTTAGACTGTGTATAGATTATAAACAACTCAATAAGGTAACCATAAAGAACAAGTACCCCTTGCCCAGGATCAATGATCTGTTCGATCAATTAGGAGGCACGTCTATTTTCTCAAAGATCGACTTGAGATCGAGATACCATCAAGTCCAAATCAAGGGTGAAGACATACATAAAACTGCCTTCCGGACAAGGTATGGTCACTATGAGTTCGTGGTAGTGCCATTTGGGTTGACCAATTCCCCTGCCAGTTTTATGTGCTTGATGAACAATGTACTCAGTAAATTTCTAGATAAATTTGTGCTAGTTTTTATTGATGATATATTAATTTACTCTAAGAATAGAGAAGAGCATGAAGAACATCTTAGGCTTGTGCTACAAATACTCAGAGAGAATCAACTCTATGCTAAATTCAGAAAATGTGACTTCTTCTAGAAGCAAATACATTACTTGGGTCATGTTCTGTCTGAAGAAGGGGTAGTAGTGGACCCTGACAAAATCAGGTCTATCATGGAATGGCCTACCCCAAGGGATGTTTCGGATATCAGATCCTTTATGGGATTAGCAGGATATTACAAGAGATTTATAGAAGGATTCTCCAAGATTGGTTGTCCAATCACTGCCCTCCAGAAGAAGGGGACAAAATTCTTATGGACGCAGAAATGTGAAGAAAGATTTCAAACCCTGAAACATCTACTGACCCATGCACCCATGTTGAAAATTGCCAACCCAGAAGCTGATTTCCTCGTGTGCACAGATCCCTGTAATGAAGGGTTCGGAGGAGTCCTTATGTAGAAACAAAGTGTGATCTGATATGAATCCCAAAAATTGAATGAGCATGAAGTCAACTATGTGACCCATGATCTAGAACTAGCTACCATAGTGCATGCCTTGAAAATGTGGAGGCATTACCTCCTGGGAAGAAAATTTGTACTTATGACAGATCATTGTGGATTGTGATACCTATTTTATCAACCAAAGCTCAACACCAGATAGGCTAGATGGATGGCCCTCCTTAGCGAATTTGATTTCGAAATCAAACACATTAAAGGAAAAGAAAATAGGGTTGTCGATGCCCTTAGAAGAAGCATGAAAACAACTCACCTGGCAGTAGTGAGCACCTGCAAGACAAATGTCAAGGAAAGAATCAGAAAGGCACAAGAAACAGATCCCTTCATCCAAACTGTGACCATGTACCTACATCAAGAACCTACTGGAGTAAAATATGAAGGCTATCAGATGACCGAAGGAGGTTCGCTCACTTATAGAAATAGATTTTATATTCCAGCGTGTGATGACTTGAAGAGGTTCATTATGGATGAACTACATAAAAGACCCTACTCGGGTCATCCAGGATACCAGAAAATGGTCACTGCCACTAGGAAACATTTTTATTGGCCTGGATTGAAGAAATACATAGCCAAGTACCTAGCCAAATGCATAGAGTTCCAACAGGTTAAAGCAAAACATCGACACCCAGCGGGATTATTGCAACCTTTACCAATCCTAGAATGGAAATGGGAAACCATCCACATGGATTTCATCACTGGATTACCAATCTCAACCAAATAGAATGATGCCATTATGGTGGTGGTGGATAAATTGAGCAAGTTTGCACACTTCATCCCCGTCAAGTCAACCTACAAGGCAATCGATATCGCCCAGGTATTTTTGAAAGAGATATTCAGACTGCAAGGTATGCCGAAAGAGATCATGTCTGACAGAGACACAAAATTTGCTTCCAACTTTTGGAAATCACTGATGGCTGGTTTAGAGACCAAGTTGTTGTTTAGCACCGTCTATCACCCTCAAACCGACGGACAGACAGAAAGAGTGAATCAAATATTAGAAGACATGTAAAGGATGCATGTAATGAATTCACCCAAGAAATGGGAAGACTACCTACCACTGGTAGAATTCACCTACAACAACGGCTACCAAGCATCCCTAAAGATGAGTCCCTTCGAGGTCCTCTATGGTAGGCCGTGTAATACTCCTGTCAGCTGGAGTAATCCCATAAATAGGATATCTTTTGGACCTGTCATGTTAAAAGAAATGGAATAGCAAGTGACTCAGATAAAACAAAATCTGAAGGTCGCTCAAAACCGACAGAAAAGTTATGCCGACCAAAAGAGAACTCCAAGAGAGTTCAAAACGGGAGACCATGTATATCTCAGAGTTAGGCCCAGGAAGAGTTCCTTGAAAGTGGGAGCTTGTGCCAAGTTGGCACCATGGTATTGTGGACCCTTTGAGGTTCTAGATAGAGTGGGACCTATAGCCTATCGGCTAGCACTTCCTCCCATAGTCAAAGCACATAATGTTTTCCATGTTTCATTATTGAAGGAATATGTACATGATGCTAATCATATAATTGATTGGTCTGTGATTCAGGTGGAACCAAAGAAATAATTTCTACCAAAATCCCAATGCATACTGGACATAAAGGAAACCCTACTCTAGAACCGAACCATTGTACAGGTCAAGGTGCAGTGGAAACATTTTGGCCCAAATGAGGCTACATGGGAAATGGAGGATGCCATGAAACATGCATATCTGATTTTGTTTACATCTGTACATGCAGGTCATGTTGATAGATAAAACATCGAGGACGATGTTCCTTTAAGGGGGAGGCAATTGTAACACCCTATTTCCCCCAGTCTATAAAAATAACTATACTGGCCAAGTATTGTAGCAAACTCAAAAATGTGAATGTGTAATGTGAATAGACCTTGTGAAAAAGGTCGATGAATGTAAATAATATTGTGAATATATATTGCAGGATTGCTGAGAGGGGAATATATTGAAAAAGAGACCACGATGGATGGATAAAGGTGGTGGAAGGCACCTAGAATGGTGGTGTTAACTTCCACCAAAATCCAATACCGTATTTGGACTCCACTAGCCTAGAGAACCAAGAGTGGCTTGTTGGCCTGAAATAAATTACTCGCAGGCTGGTAGGTAGATGGCTCCTCAGGAATTAATGAGGGATAGGGGAAGTGAACCGCCCACTCGTAGGAGCCTCGGGTATGACCACCGTGAGGGAAATCACACCACACGCAACCTCGCAAGAGGAAAAAGGCATGAGGGAGAAGCGAAGAGGGCAGACGCGAGGGAGGAAGAACTCTGGAAAAATATGCAGAGTGAGTGATATTGGAGAAGAAGGAGAGAACCTTCGTTCTCGGTCACTGGTAGATAGATACACAGTCTTGCAGTATTGTGGTCTCATCTCGGGGGTGGCTAGTGGTAAATGCATTGGGAGTCACTGATCCTACGGTTGGGTGGAAACAAGCACCCCTCTCAGTAGTTGCATCACCTCTGGTGTTTTTCTGATAAGTGTTTTGTCTCTGGCATCTTGAAATATATATATATTTTTTCTGACATTTATGCTCATAAGCTGTGAAATTGTGAATGATTTCAGTGCAAGATTGTCTGTATGGTGTTTTGATCAGTACTGGTAGTTGCACGTTTATAATGGAAAGACTACGTATGGCTTATGTATTCATAAATTGCTATTCATATGCATACTGATCTAATTCAGACTTCACATTTGGTTCTCGAGAGAGATATACCCTCGAAAATCCCATCAAGAACCTGGAAAGAGGATATGAAGGTGCAAGGCCTTAGTAACCTTGTACGAGGAGGAACAATCCTCTCGAAGTCCCGAGATGGCTGTGTAGGGACAAGTATCGTTTGACAGACGAGATCCTGTTGGAAGGTCTGCGATCATTCACAGTCGTTAGATTGGAAGGAGAAGAGGGGGCGTTAAATGCCACAACCCCTTTCCTTTGTTTTCATGAGTAGAGTTAAAGGCATAGCTCAGGAGAGGTATTGCAGTTATGCACAGGCTTCCTGTAAAGAAAGTAGATACTGAGACCCACTCAAGTCCTAGATGTGATGAAGGATAGAAATAGATGTGTTGAAGACTCTTTTAAGAGTCAAACCCAAGAGAAAGAGCACAAAGCTCCCAAGTCCCTCATAGTTGACAAAGCTCAGGATAGATAGCACCTGGTCAGATGCACAGACCCGGTAGGAATTCACAGAGGTCGAGGAAATCTTTCACGGCTTCAGAGTAGAAAAGCCTGGGAGAGATAGTGTCATTTTGTGCACAGAGCCATAGCTACAAAGTTCGCAGAGGATAAGCAAAGGCCGAGACCTTTGATACTTAAGAAATATTCCAAGGAGAAGAAAGAGAAGTGCATGCTCAAGGAAGAGCTACAACTGTCGTTAGATTAGCTGAAGCAAAATAGATCTAGGTCGTCGAAAATGTACGTCTAGACGCGCGCAGAAGAGAGGAGAAATGGACGACAGAGACACTTTGAAATAGAAGTGGCAAACAATCGATAACTGTTGGATCTTGAAAATTCACAAGGCAGGTAGGGTTGGGTGCTTCAACCCACAAAGTCGCGAAGTATGAAACACGAGGAGGAGAATCTGAACCGTTGAATCTAGCAATGGGAGGACCGTTGGATCGAAAATCTGTGGAGATATCGTATACCAGGAGTTCGGGGGTTCAGGGGTTGAAAGCGACCACTTTCGACTGTAGAAGTCATGAAGTGTCGAGAGCTGAGGCTCATGAGAACACGTGGCACATCCATCAGGTGGGGCCCGCGTGGCCGATGAGTGGACATGCGTCGCCTGAGAAGGACTCAACATTCTAATTGACTTCTCACGTCTCAGAGGTTCGTGAGATAGGAGCACGAAGGCTCGACGCCCCAATTCACGAGGTGGTGAGATGCGAGAAGTGCGAAAAAGAAGTCAATCGTTATTGTCTTTCATGTCTCGGGGATTCGTGAGATAGGAGCACGAAGGCTCAACGCTCCAAATCACGAGGTTACGAGTTGTGAGAAGCGTGAAGAGGAAGTCAACCATTGCTAACTTTCACGTCTCGGTATTTCAGAGAAGAAGAGACCGATAGCTCGATGTTTCCACCTACGAGGTTGCGAGTAGTGAAAATTCAATAAGCGCTTGGCTGGCTTAAGCACGTAGACACGAGACAGGGTCCTGTGGTCAAGACCCCAAGGGGGAAACTTACCACTCTCTAGCCCTATCGGGGTTCGACGCTTCGCCGTGTTGGGTTTTGCAGAGTTGAAAGACTCGATGCTCTGGTAGCACTGAGTCACGAAGAGTGAAAGAATGCCACACCTGTTCATTATGTGATCACAAACCATGATCACATGGAGGTGGACAAGGAAGGAACTAGCCTATGCTAGGCCCCCGTAGGACTTTGGGGATTCTGTCCCTCAAGGAAAAACGGAAAAAATCTATTATGTCGCAGGGGTATGTGACACAATTTGCCATAAATCAATGAGCTATCCTGAATATTATAACACTTGTAACAATACCTCACATGGAACTATTGGAAATGAGGAGATGTGAAACTGTGACAATGTAGAGAGAGAAAATGTATTAGTTCTTCATACGAGATTTGAATATAGAACAAGTGCTAAATAGACAAAGTACCGACTCTGTGTAACATACACATGTGAAAAAGTGTTGATGACATCACTCTGCCAATTGCACACATGTCTATGTAATCAATTGTACCAATTCCAAAACATAAGTGGCATGAATTCTCAGGACAAGGGTCGAAAGTGTAGAACCTCACACAAGGATTGAAAATAGAGCAAGCATTTTCTCATTCTATTTTGAATCCTTGTGCAGTCTGCATAACTATACTTGGTCTACTTAAGACAATCTATTTTTAAGCGTTTTTTGGAGAACCTGCATGGGTCATATGATCCAGGTGGATATCGGTGGCCACCTAACTATTCCATTGGCTCAAAACACAATTTTCCACCTTGGCAGTCCTTCTACATTGTTTCAGGTCTTGAACTTCCATGACCATTTTGAGGCTCTAAATAACATTATTTTTATGTAGTCGGAAGCTCTATCTTGGACCCAGTCGAAATGTGTACTCATCATTTATACCTTTCTGATGAGGTGTCAAGTGCCCCAAACATAGATCTTATGAAAAATTTATGCCCTTGGGAAGTTGATGTATGAACTACCCCCATTGAGTCCCACAAACCTTTTGGCATTTCATCTCCTAGAGTTAGGGTTTTAGATGTTTAGGGTTTTCTCATTAATTCTTTATGTTAAAAAATCATTTTGTGTCTCATTGCAAGTAAATATTCTTGTGAATGAGTGTATCCATCACATCTCTTCTCAGAGATAAACTGCCACCATTCCAAAGAGTTCATTTCACTTTTTGTTTTTACAGTTTTTTAATATTTCATTCATTAATAGAAATTGAGTATTATTGTATCTCTATGTTTATTGCAATATCTCTTTGCATTTTTTTGTAATATATTTACCTACATTTTGTTCTCAGCATAATCTAGATCAGTGGTATCATAACAATATTCTCCTTCTCGTTTCTTAGTGCATGTCCCCGACAATGTTAGGGTATAAAGAGTTGGGTCTTGAGCTAGTTTCTCTTAAGGAAAATTGATCTTTCCAATGCAAGAAACCCCCCATGGAATAAGAAAAGAGAGATGAGGCAGCAGGAGATCTTATTCATCTTTTTCTCGAGGAATCCTTCATGCAACAGAGGGACGAAATGATGGAGAATTTTTCCCAAATCCTTCGACGACTGTTGACAACAAAAGACACATATTAATCAAACAACCACTTTGGAAGCATCACCTCTTCAAAGTACAAGTTAATTTTTATATTCCTATGTTTGAAGGTTGATAGATGAATATTCTTTGGAAAAGTGGTTAAATATACTAGAAGTATATTTCTCTATCCACAACTTTTCCAATAGATAAAATATCTCCTTCCACTCCTTACAGTTGTCCCCAATGTGAAAAATTGGTGGGAGACTTATTATGAGAAAAATTCCACAGAGGAGTCTGGAATGTTTGAGGTCGAACCCACTTGGCAATTTTTTATGGATGTCATCAAGGAAAAATATTACCCTATTGGAAAATATGACAACCAATACACGAGATGGACCACATTATGTCAAGAGAGGGGAAATACAATGCCAAACTTCACAAATACCTTTCAATAGAGAAAACATTTCATTGCGCTCCTTAAGGTTGTCCCCCATGTGAAAAATTGGTGGGAGAATTACTATGAGAAAAATTCCACAGAGGAGTTTGGAATGTTTGAGGTCGAACCTACATGGAACTTTTTTATGGATGTCATCAAGGAAAAATATTACCCTGTTGGAAACTATGACAACCATTACATGAGATAGACCACACTGCATCAAGAAAAGGGAAATACAATGCCAAAGTTCACAAATACATTCCATATCTTACGCACCAAGCTTGGTATCAAAGACTCTAAGTGACATATGGTTCTAAAATATTGTGGGGGCCTACATATGTACATCCAAACATAAATAGAGTTTCTAGACATCTCATCACTAGGAGTCACTTATCGATATGCCATCAAAATCGAGCAAAACTTTAAGCAGTAGAACAAGCAATGGTTTGGGTATGCAAATACACAACAACCTAAGTATGGTAAAGGTGGCCCTAACTCACAAAACAACCAATATCATGACAACCAATCCAAGCCATAGGAAAAAAAGAGTAATGGGAATATGAAGAAGGACACTAGAAAGTGGTGTGACTTCCAAAAACTCCCATGGCACAAAACTGATGAATGTTTCTCGAAACATTCATTGGTGGTTGAGCTCAAATTAAAAGAGTTGATCCCAAAATCAAAATCTGATTCAAAAAACCATAAAATGAAACATATCATTGATATAGAACCCAATACTACCATCACAACCCCAACAATCCAACCAAAATAACCTGAGGAGGGGGGGCACCCCTTCCATTCATATATGTGTGAGAAGGTGAGCCCACTACATTTCATTATTTATAGCAGAATCTGAAAGAACCTAACCTTAGTAGAGGTCGTCAAGCAGTTATATTTGCTGACAACATCACAACCACAACCATACAACATCAGGTGGCTTCACCAGGGATGATATCTAATGTCATCCAACAATGTTGTTTGTCCTACGACATGAATTCCTTCAAGGATGAGGCACAATGTGATGTTTCCCAATTGGAAGTATGTGATGTTCTTTTAGGATATCCATATATGTGTAAGTGTCATGTTATTTATGATTCTCAACGTCATAGTGTCATTGTTACTCTAGGGGATCATCTCTACAAGGTACCATAGGTAGTTTCGACTAGTGTCATGGAAAAAAAATGTTGAAAAGTAATCTCTCATACCAAAAATTTTAGCCTCTTCACAATACAACCAGAAGGTGAAAAAAAGCACACTATGACCACTACAACCTCGGCACAAGACCTTTCTATCAAGAAAAATTAGGTTGATAAGATTGTAGAAGATCCAAAAGACATTCTTGTTCAACCTACATGGGTGCCTCCACACGTCCCAGTCAAGAAAAGATATAACAAAGCCCTTGATAGCTCTATTGGCCACAACCCTTTTTAGGTGTTCTTGGGGTTCCAACCATTAGGCCCCATTGAGATAGCTCCTCATGTTTCATATTCACCAATAGATTCCTTCCACACTCAAACCAAGGTAGATAATGTAGCTATATTGGTTGGATAGATCCAACCCCTCCAACAATAGGTTCATGACATCCTTCAACAAGTTAAGCAGGACAACTTCTTCCAAAAGGCCAACGACTCACCAAAGTTCAAATTCATCAAAATATTCCTCATATTTTAGGAGAACTTGACACAATGGGGACCATTGCTTCATAAGGGGGGAGGAAATATCTAGGTGGATATCAATGACCACCCACCTATTACATTGGCCCAAAACACAATTTTCCACCTTGGCAGTCTTTCTACGGTTTTTCGGGTCCTAAACTTTTGGGGTCATTTTGAGGCCTTAAATGACATTTTTTTTATGTGTCAGGGCCTAAGTGAGAATGATAGGCTCTGGATTGGGCCTAGTCAAAATGTGTACTCCTTTGCTAGACCTTTTCAACGAGGTATCGAGTACCCTAAATGGAGATCATATGCAAAAGTTACGCCCTTGGGAAGTTGATGTATCAACTACCCTCAATGAGCCCACAAACCTTTTGGAATTTCATATCCTAGGTTAGAGTTTTGGATGTATATGGATTCATCATTAATTATTTATGTTAAAAAGTCCTTTTGAGCCTCATTGTAATGATGTATTCTTGTGAATGAGTGTAGTCATCACATCTCTTCTCAGAGATAATCTCCCACCATTCTAGAGAGTTCATTTCACTCTACATTTTTACAATTTCTACAACTTTCATTCATTAATAGAAATTGAGTATTATTATATCTACGTGTTTATTACAATATCTCTATGTGTTTATTTGTAATATCTCCACCTTCATTTTGTTCTTAGCATAATTTGAATCATCACATCCTTGCATTACTACACTTATGCACCTCTTCATTTTCAATAGCTTTGTATATGTGATTGTGACAAGCGACATAATTTGCAAAATATGTCACTGATTTATGGTAAATTGATTTGCTTCAATTTGGGAGGAAAGGCCATGCATCTAGAAGAAGTGAAAAGCAAATGTATCACTTATCTATAGACTAGTCGATGGTTTTTTATTATGGATATTGTTATTCAAATGGTAGTTGATATATGTGTAAAAGACATTTTAGCGGATTGGCATCATGCTCTTGGCTTTGGGGCAATCCCAGCTCTGTGATCTATTTATCTTTGGAAAATTTTCTAGTCAAAATAATTTTTACTTGGCCATTTCCTAGGTTGGACGAAAGGTTTGTCTATATACATATCTCCGCCATCCACACAACTATGCCTCTCACATAGTAGAAAATTAGCCTTTTCTCAAGACATGTACAGAGAATTCATAGAATATGGTCTTCTGCATTCACTTGGTAGGATTTCTAAATCAGTACCCTTTGCTTGCAAATTTAACAAAATCAATTTCTGAAAAATGAAGATATCATCCAAATTACATCCCCTATCACAATTCGTCGTGCAGAGTTGTAGAATTTCACGACAATAACTGACATGAATTCTCTACATGAGCATTGGAAATACACAATACTAGTTGTTCTAGCGATATACCTCTACCATTTTCAAGGTGCACAAGACATAGCTGCACCAAGTGTCGCCATATGTTCATAGCTATACTTAGTCTACGCAATATGGTCTATTTTTAACCCTTGTGCAGAGAACCCACATGGTTGATCCTCTTGCATTGCTACACTTCTGCACCTCCACATTTCCAATAGTTTTGTGATTTGACAAGCGATGTAATTTGAAATATATGTCATTGATTTATGGTAAATTCATTTTCTTTTATTTAGAAGGAAATGCCACACGTCTAGAAGCAGTGCAAATAAAATGTGTTTCTTATCTTTAGACCACTCGATAGTTTTTTATTATGGTTATTTCCATTCAAAAGGTAGCCGATATATGTGTAAAAGACATTTTAGCAGATTCACATCCTTCTCTTGGCCTTGGGGTAATCACAACTTTGCGATCTATTTATCTTTGGACAATTCTCTAGTAAAAACATTTTTGACTTGGCCACTTTTGAGGTTAGATGTAAGGTTTTTCTATAGCCATATCTCTTCCCTCTACACAACTATGTCTCTCACATAGCAGAAAATTGGTTGGTTTTCAACACATGCCAAGAATTCATAGAATCTGGCTTTCTCCATTAACTTGGAAGTAGTTATAAATCACTTCCCTTTGCTTGTGAATCTGACAAAATCAACGTCTGAAAAATGATTTAGATATCGTCCAATTTACATCCCCTAACACAATTCTCCATGTGAAGGTGCAAGACTGCATGATGATAATTGACATGAGTTATTCTCCCAAGCATTGCAAATACACAGTGGTGGTTATGCCAAGGATATTCCTCTACGAGTGCCAAGGTGCGTAAGACATTGTTGCAGTGAGTGTCGCCATATGTTCATAGAAAATTCCTTCCAAAAACCTGGAAAATGCCCATCTTTCTGAACTATGCCTGCTTATACTATAATCAACACCCCCCC
>ML780268.1:639191-654706 GCA_009831015.1 Picea engelmannii | reverse complement strand
ATCAAATAAAATATGGAAATGGTTGTCATCCCAGAAATGACAACTATCCATATACCAATCATCACAATCGTCCTCAAAATCATACCAAGCATATCTTTCTTGATTATATTCATTCATGAGGCCCTGCATAAGAAATCTCTCATTCATGTCATTCAATAAATCTTGAATACTATGAAAACTATCATTGAGGCCATATGTGAGGCTGGCTGTGAGGCTATGTGTGAGGTTGTTTGTGAGGCTATGTGCAACTGCATCCAATCTATCATCCAATTGGGCTTTGAATGATTCAAGAATTTCTTTCAAGGTTTGAGATGAAATAGTCATATGAGAACCCTATGAACTCTTTGGTCCTGCAGTCGTCACGAAAAATCTCAACAAATAGACCCAAGAAGTTTCGGCAGAAAATCGCGGTTTTTTCTGGAAAAACCCTAAAAAACTGTTGAACTTAAAATGCTCATATCTTCACTTCCCGGACTCCGTTTCGGCTGATTTTTTTTTTGAAATTGGGTGAAATTGTGAGAAGAACTCAGATATGTAATTTATTTGGGCAAATTCATCCTTCAAATTCTACATAAATAAAAACAAACCACGCCTCCGTCCGCAGAAAAAACCCTAAAAAATTGCAGATTTTAAAACCGCAATATCTTGACCTTCCGGACTCCATTCTGGACGATTGTTTTTTTCAAATTGGGTGTTTTTCCGAGAGGAACTCAGATATACAACCATTTTCTGCAAATTTTTCATATAAATGTACCGAAAACTTTTAGAATGTCGTGGCCCTATTTTTTTTTCTCCGAAAAAAAAAATCTGCAAAAATAAAAAATATTTGCCCACAATGTCTGCCCAAGGAAAGTGCTTTGATACCAATTGTTAAGTACCTGAATAGATATACAAATATAATTACCACAAATATTGAATACACAATACATCCACAAAGCAAGATAGAAGAAACCACACTTTATTATTACCAAACCCTTGAGGTAGGGCAACACCATACAATGGATCCTATTATGGAAGGGATCCTCTCCTGTTCACTTGCCTCTTCGAGGGGGATTCCTCCTAATGAGCTTCAGCTCCAAACACAATACTTATCTTCATGTCTCATTACATTGCTTGAACCCCTTTATATAGTTCTACCATCATCTAAAGACATTCTAGAGGAGGAATCTTCTAGAAGTAGAACCTTCTAAGAAGTCCTCTTACATTTATTATATCTAACTACCATAGTGGGCCTTATTTAATAATATAGTGGACCTAGTCCACCTTACATTGAATTACCTCCAATATTATCACTATGTCCCTCTCGGCCCCCCCACTACCTCTCTAGCTACCTTACAAAGTCTCTCCTGTCATTTGTTCGGTTGGGGTGGAAGTTCTTGGTTCCACTGTTGAGAACACACTTCCCTCCCCCTAAACTCATTTGTTCATGGATAAGGGGCTCAATATTATTGGCTTCAAGGAAGAATCCACTCAACCACTCTTGTCGGAAGTTGACCCATTACATAGGAATAATCATTGCTCCCTTGAGATAATGAAGGATTTAACAGGATCCATTGGACATGTCCCCACTTATAAAGAGGTTCTCTTAGTCACCCCTTTAATGGAATCTAACAAGTTATAATATCTTCCTAGCCTTGTTGATAGATCTAATGTCATAGTGAAAAAAACTCTAGGAAAAAGAGATGTCAAAATTGGGAAAGGGGAAATAGATGGAGGTCTCGCACCTTTTATCCCTCCACTGTCTGCTGAAATATCCCATCATTTTCCTTCCTCTCCCAATAGGGACCTTAGAGAAATGAAACCCTCTTTTGGGTTTGTTCCATGATTATTTTTCTCTCAATTTATGGGGGATTAGGGGCCCTAACTTATCCAAGTGGATATCGGTGGCCACCGACCTTTTTTTACTGGCTCAAAACAGTTTTCTGGCAATTTTGGCAATTTACTATTTTTAGCAGGTTTTAACTTCCGATGACATTTTGAGGGCCTAAATGAATATTTTTCGAGATATAGGTTCTCAATGATAGTTGAAGGCATTATTGAGACCCCAAAATGAATCTCCTTGATGATACCTTTCTAACAAACTATTATACACCTAAAACGGAGATCGTATGCAAAAGTTATGACCTCGGGAAGTTGATGTACTAACTTACCCAAACGGGGCCCACATGACTTTTGGCACTTCATCTCCTAGGGTTAGGTTTTTGTATGTCTAGGGTTTTTGGAATTCCTATTTATTGTAAAAAGGCCTTCAGAGCCTCATTGTAATAATCTTCTTGCGAATGCAAGTAGCCGTCACATCTCTTCTCAGAGATAAGCTACCACCATTCTAGCGAGTCTTTCACTCTATATTTTTACAGTCTCTGTACATTTATTTCATTAATAGAAATAGTGTATTACTGTATCTCTATGTTTATGGTTGCATCTATGATATATTTATGTTATATTATTGAATATCTATGATATCTCTGTGCATTTCTTTATTATATCTCCGATCTCATTTCGTGCCGAAAATAATCCGGATCACTAACAAACTTTTATCCCTCAAACATCAGATCACATATGTTCAACCTGGTATTATCTTCCTTCAAGAAACCATCGCAGTTAGTGATAAGGAAATTAATTTCTCCTTAAATGTTGTCCTTTTTGGGAATGTGTAGCTATGGATCCAAATGGTTATTCTACGGGACTACTCTCTAGATGGAACCCTAGAAGTGATGGCCTGTGTGCTTTTGCCACCAATGCAGGTATCCTTCTTTAGGGTCGGCTGAAAGATGTCACTAAGAAGGTCATAATACTAAATTACTATGGGCCATATAGGGATATAGTGAACCTTTGGAAGCCCTTGCTGGACTGTGGCTTTCTTATGGAAGGGGGATTAATCATTGGTAGTGAATTGAACCTTACAATAACTTCAAGGGATATATGGGGTGATCATGCTAGGTTGGAAACTTTGTATACTTATTTTCCAAGCATGTTCACATCTATTAGTTTGGTCATTGTCCCTCCCTGCCCTAATATTCCTACTTGGCAGAATGGTAGGTTAGGTACTACAAGTATTTCAAAATGACTAGATCATTTCCTCATAAATGAAGGGATGTTAGGGAGCTAGGGAAGATGCAGTTCATGGACTTTAAACTCAACACTCTCATATCATAATCCAATTTGTCTTCAAATTGATGATTCCTTTGATCAGACCTTCTCTCCCTTCAAATTTAATAAGGCCTAGTTGACTGAACCATATTTAATCACTTTAGTCCGATCAAGCTGGAGTTTTATGGCTCAGTGGGAGAACACTTTAACGATGAGGTTAATAGTCGAGAAGCTTAAAAAACTCAAAGAAGAAGTGATAAATTTGTTGACTGAGAAAAATAAGAAGATTAAATATGAAATTTGTTAGATTCACATGAAATTGGGATAGATCTTTAGAAATTTTCCTTCTCAATTATTCTCTATAAAAGATAAAGAACTTATCAGTTCCTTAGAGAAGCAGAAAGTGGATATCTTAAGGTTGTATGAAGAAACATGGAGTCTTATAAGTCAGTCCATTTGGCTCCAAAGTGGGGATAAGAACACTAATTATTTTCATAAATTTGTTGAACATAAAATGTTGACTAATACTATTTGGGTATTAACTGATTTAGAAGGCCACAATTTGACTTTACGGGTTGATCTTAGGTCTGTTTATTTTAAGTTTTTCAGGGCTATGTAAAAAGAAGAAGATAAGGGGGATACACTTACTCAATTCAGAGTTATAAAGGATGTGCCTCATATTTTCACAGATGAGGAAAGTGATGAAGTGGGGAAATAGGTTACTCTAGAGGAAGTAGAGGAAATTGTTTCAAGAATGCCAAAGGACAAACGTACTGGTCCTAATGGGTGGACCCAGGAACTATTCAAACATTTATTTGATATTATGGGGAATGAACTCCTAGGGGCTATTAAAGAATCCAAAATATTTGGAAAATTCATTGGATTATTGAATGCCACCTTTGTGGCCCTTATCCCAAAAGATTTGAAGCCTGCCTCTTTTAATGACTTCAGACCCATTGCACTTTGCAATTTTGTATATAAATTCATTTCGAAAATTATTGCCAATAGGTTAAAAGGCAAGTTGGCTTCTAGTATATCATCGGAGAATTTGGGTTTTTAAAAGACAGGTTGATTTTTTATGGTGTTGGGCTATCTCTCATTCTAAAGTTGGATCTTAGGAAGGCTTATGATAAGGTTAGCTGGCACTACCTTCGGATGATGATGATTCAAATTGGCCTGAAATGGGAGGTGACACAATAGATAATGGGATGTGTTTCTAGTGATAAATATGTAGTATTTTTTAATGGAACTCCGACCGTTTTCTTCAAAATTCATAGAGGACTGCGACAAGGCTTCCCCCTCTCACCTTTACTATTCTTGTTGGTGGTGGAAAGTCTCGGTAGAATTTTGAAAAAAGGCATGTACGGGTGGGAAATTCAAGGGTATCCAGGTTGAAAAAGGTATCATCATCACTCATTTTTTTTTGGATGATGTTTTAATTATTGTCTCTGGTTCTATTGAAGAGTGGCTTTCCCTATAATATCTTCTAACAAGCTTCTGTTAGGCCTCGGGTATGGAAATCAATTGTTAAAAACCATGTTTCCTCTCTTATAATTTAAATGATGATCTGCTTAATAGTGTTGGAGTTACTTCACACACACATAGGATTTCTTTTTCCTAAGGTTTTTCCTATGTTTATTAGTCTTTATCCAGTATCCTAAAGTTTAGGGAGAATATTCCTCTAGGAAAATATTATCTTCGGTTTTCACTTCAGTTTGACTACTTGAGTGGAGTCTAGATGTTGCATTAGTTTTGTCACCATGCAACATTGGGATCATCAAAAACTAATGCACATTGTCCTTGGGATCATCACTGGACTAGTGCAATACCCTTGATTCCATAATCTCCTCCTCACTTCACTATGTTTCAGTCAGTTAACTGAAGACTCGTATACTAGTTAACTCAACTAGGTGGCAGCTCATTCTCGTAACTGCCCGAGAGACTAGACTAGGTGGAAGTTCACTCCCGTAACTTTTGGTGTGTTTCCTTATCACTCTAGAATACTACTATGGTACATTGGCTTCACCTCCAGTTCACATTGGTTGAGCTATACAAAGTATATCATGTGTAAATTATTTATTATTCATACGGTTAATGAGAATTCTTCCATTCTTTCTCTCTTGCTTCTTATTTCTCAATTTCTCTCTGCAAATGTGTGTGGTATTTTATAGATAGATATATTCTATGTCATTTCAACACATTTACATGGTATCAAAGACGACATACTCCTAATAAAAGATACACCAAATTATTTTCGTAGGTACCAAAGATTGAAGACAACGGAAAAATGGAATTCCCAAAAGAATTCAATCTTACACCTTACAACTTATTTGAATGGAAGGAGAAGATGGTCATGCATATTCAAAGAATAGTATTGTATAGGTTAACAATGAATACAGAGACAAAACCAACATCAGCCATAGAAAAATCCAAGTATCTAAATCAAATGGATGAAGCATTTAGAACAATTTGCAGTCTCATTTTTCCCGATATCCTTTTTCACATATCTTCCTGTAAAACACCCAATGAAGCCTGGACCACCATGGAAGGGATATTTGAAAAACAATATGAGATGAGGGGACACATTCTCAAGGTGTAATTGTTCACATTGGATCCAAAAAGACTCGACAATCTCCAAGATCTATTTATAAAATACAAGGATTTACTGTCGCAACTCAAACCTTGCGGGGTTGATAAATTTAAGGTGGAGAAATAAATGGTTCTCACCATTCTCTCCAAACTTGGTCTTGAATTCTCTGTGTTCATATCCACATTTATTTCAGTCAAATTTACCTTTGAAGCCACCTAGAACATTCCTTCTCTTGAGGAATTTATCGAATCCCTGACACAAGAGCAAACCAAGCCCATCAACATGGGAAAAATCAAAGGTCTAAAGGAAGATTCACTTACTGTGCAAGATGGAATCCAACAATATTATAAATCTAAAGATAAATGATAAAGGAAATTTCATGCAAATTTGAAGAAGGAAGGGTAGTCAAAACCCTTCGTCGATGCCTCCAGATCCAAAGGTGGAAAGGGAAGAAAAGGGCATAAATGCACATACTACCATAAAGGATTCCATTCAGAATATGCATGCATGCATAAAAAAATAGATCTAATGACTCAAATAATTCAATAAAACAAAATTGGATATCGCATACCCGAGGGTGCCAAGAAGAATAAGCCAGAAGATCGGAATCTGAAGAAAGGCAATTCTAGCCATGCCTTGATTTCCATCAACTCCTCTCTCGATGCTTGGATTGTAGATTCAGTAGCATCACATCACATGGATGCCACAAAAGAAGACTATTATTCATTGGATGCATGAAAATTTCCTCCTATTCTGATGGGGAAAAACTCTCCAGTCAAGGTCACCGACAAAGGAAGGATTGAACTCACCAACGGAAGCTTCCAAAATGTGTTGCACATTCCCAAAATTTATGTCAATCTTCTCTCTGTGTATCGGATGATGAATTCCGGAACCAAAAAGAAATTCATTTTCACACCTAATGTAGTGGACATCTATGACATGTAAACCAATTCTAGGGTTGCTACCGGTTAGGTAAATCATCAATCTAGATTGTATACATTTTTTGAATTTATTGAACCAAATTCATTTTTACTGCTTACCCATGTTGATGAAAGAAGTAGGATATGGCACAAAAGGTTCATGCATTTGAATTTTATAAACATGCAACAACTTAGAAAGAAAATATTGGTTGATGGTCTACCAGACATCCATTTCTCCAAAGGAATCTGTGAGGGACATGTTCTTGGAAAACACCCTCAAGATAAATTTGACAAAGGAAAGACTCAAATAGCTTCCTCTAATTTAGATATGATCCATAGTGACCTCATGGGACCATTTCCAAATCCATAAATCAGAAAAGCGAGGTATGTTATTGTTTTTGTTGATGATTTCTCATGTTTCACATGGATTTAATTTCTCGGGAAAAAATCAGAGGTCTTTCAACACCTAAAAGATTTCAAAGCCCCAGTTGAGACACAGTTAGAAAAGAAAATCAAAGTCCTATGAACTGTTAACAAGGGAGAGTATGTCAATCATGAGATCCAAAATCTTTTTCATGAGGCAGGGCTTCAATTGCAACACACGGTTCCTTATACTCCACAACAAAATGGAGTTTTTGAGCGGAAAAACATATCTCTAAAAGAGATGGCATCTTGCATGCTACATGCAAAGTCACTTCCATAGAGATTATGGGCTGAAGAACTTAATTGTGAAACCTATGTCTAAAACATATCTCCCCATAGATATGTCAAGGATAAGACCCCCCTACGAGGCTTGGAGTAGCCTCAAACCAGAAGTGACCCACTTTCCTCTTTTTGGTTCACACGCATGGGCCCAGATTCCCTCTGAAAAGAGGAAGGCACTTGATCCACAGAGCACAGAGTTTTATATTTTTTGGATACCCCGAGGGTGTGAAGGGATACAACCTTATTGATCTTTCCTCGGACTGGCTCATCATTGACTGAAGTGTCCAATTCCAGGAAAGTGTCTCACATGTACCTCAACAGCTGCATGCAGGCACCTTCATTTTTCCAGCTGTCTGAGATGATGAACATGAACATGTCGAATCTTATTCAGACAAGAGTTCTAATTTAGAGGATTCTGATGATCCAAAGACAGATTCAATACAGTCAGGTGCATATTCAGTGCATCGAAATGAAGATGCAAAGCCAGAGAAGAGGCCCAAGTGGGCCCATACTACTCTTCAGGATGAAGGGGATCTTGTTGGTGATCCAGCCAACACTAGGACTCGATATGATTTTAAGGAGACTCCTATTGCACTCACTGGCACTAAACCATTTCCCTCAAAACGTCTTTTCTTGGTTCAGTCTTCAGATCCATAGTCTTATGGCGAGGCTGCTATAAATCCCTTTTGGGAATCTTCCATGTAGGAGGAGTACAAATCCTTGCTCGAGAACTAGACTTGGGATTTGGTTCCCCTTCCTTCAGGAAGGAAACTTTTCAGGTGCAGATGGGTCTACAGGACCAAGAGCACAGTGGATGAACATATTAGCAGATACAAATCCAGGATAGCTTCCAAAGGATTTCGGCAGGTGCATGGCATTGACTATGATGAGACCTTCAATCCAGTAGCGAAGATGAATTACATACATTTGGCACTTTACATTGTGACAACCAAGGGATGGGAAGTCCATCATATGGACGTGAAGAATGCATTTCTTCACGGTGATCTCTTTGAGGATATCTATATCAAGAAGCCCCATGGAGTTATGTAGGATTCCTCTTTGGTATTTCGACTGAAGAAATATCTTTATGGCCTCAAGATGGCTCTGAGGGCATGGTATGCCAAGATGGACTCCTACCTATTGTCATAGAACTTTGTACATCATAAATCAGACCTGAATGTCTACATGCTCATGACGACTGACTTACTTCTACTCTTAGTTTTGTACGTTGATGATTTATTGATCATCGGTTTCTCGACTTCAGCAATTGCTACAATCAAGAGAATTCTACATGACAAGTTATTGATGATGGACGTGGGTCCACTACAATTCTTCCTTGGAATTGAGATCAGTCAGGATGCATCAGGCATCAAACTATCTCAGATGAAGTATGCACGAGATATCCTTGAGAGATTTCACATGATAGACTGCAAGTCTTCTCCGACTCCTTTCCTATCAGGACTCAAACTTGAGGTTGGTGGAGACACTCCACTAGTTGACAACACATTGTACATAAAGCTAGTGGGGAGATTTTTGTATCTCACACACTCCAAACCAAACCTCTCCTATGTAGTTGATGCAATTTCCAGGTTCATGCAGGAGTTGCATGAGCTACACTGGAAGGTTGCAAAGTGTATCCTTCGATAAGTACAGGGAAACATCACCTTTGGGATTCATTATGAAACAGACTCTACATTAGATCTCATCGGGTTCATTGATTATGATTGGGCTGGCAATAACACTGATCGCAAGTCCACATATGGTTACTCACTCAGTCTTGGTTTCGAGCCTATCTATTGGTAAAGCAAGAAGCAAGCTGCTATTGCTCTATATTTAGCAGAGGCATAGTACAGAGGGGTAGTTAACATAACCATTTAGGCTATGTGGCTACAACATTTTTCTCATTGAGTTGGACATTTAGTTTCATCGACTGATCATCATTTGGTGTGAACACCAGAGAAATTTGAAGTTATACAGAGATCCAGTTCAAAGGCAACAGATGAAGCACATAGAGATCCAAATGCACTACATTAGGGACTTAGTACATGAGGGTATCATTGACCTACAATTATCTCCTTCAACAAAACAAACGACAGTCATCTTCACCAAGACCTTCACTGAGCAGAAGTTCCATAATCTGCGAATTCATCTTGGAGTGAAGGACACAATTGCCTAGAAACTATTAGTTCTTCTTTTTAAATACATTGCACCTTTAGTGGGGGGTTTTCCCATGAGGTTTTACCTCATTCCTCACTTTATTTCAGTGTATTTTTTTCATTTGGGTACCTAACAAGGCCTCATTATCGGGATCCATTCTTTATTTTCACCATAGTGATGTTCAGAGGGGGTGTTGGAGTTACTTCACACACACCTAGGATTTATTTTTCCTAAGGTTTTTCCTATGTTTATTATTCTTTATCTAGTCTACTAATGTTTAGGGAGAATATTCTTCTAGGAGAATATTCTCTTCAGTTTTCACTTCAATTTGACTAGTTGAGTGGAGTCTAGATGCTGCACTGGTTTTTTCACCATGCAACATTCGGATCATCACCAGCTAATGCGCATTGTCCTTGGGATCATCACCAAGATAGCGCATTACCCTTGATTCTGTAATATCCTCCTCACTTCACTCTGTTTCAATCAGTTAACTAAAGACTGGTAGACTAGTTAGCTCAGCTAGGTGGCATTTCACTCTCGTAATTGCCCGAGAGACTAGACTAGGTGGCAGTTCACTCCTGTAATTGTTGGCTTATGTCCAGATCACTCTAGACCACCACTATGGTGCATTGGATTCACCTACAGTGCACATTGGTTGAGTTATATAGAATATAACATGCGTAAATTATTTATAATTCATACGATTAATGAGAATTCTTCCATTATTTATCTCTTGCTTCTTCTTTCTCAATTTCTCTCTACAAATGTGTGTGGTATTTTCTATCTATATCTATTATGTGCAGGTTAAACACATTTAAAAATAGAGTAGTAGATATATTTGGGATGCTTGTTTCTTCTTTGGATCAAAGGATGAAATACCTTGTATTTTTCTAGAACTGAATGATTATAGAGTAAATTATAGGCATTGGCTACTCAAGAAAGTGGAGAAGAAGATTCGACATTAAATGAGTAGATGGATCTCCCTGGGTGGTAGACTGGTTCTAGTCAACTCTATTTTACAAAATATGTTGGTTTATTGGCTCTGTTTAGCAAAGGTGGCTTTGAATATTATTGATAACATTAGTCAAATATTCTCTAGATTCCTATGGAAAGGTGCTAAAAAACCCATTGGGTTTCATTTATCCATTTGGGATTCGATTACAAGGCCAAAGGATTTGGGAGGATGGGGAATTCAGAAATTGAACGGGTTTTAAAAAGCACTGGTTGCATAGTCCCTTTGTGGGGGGTTGTTTCGACTCTATACATGAAGCAAGGCTTTGGTCAAAAAGTACTTGAAAGGTGTTGAGGTTATATTTTGGTTGCACATTGATAATAAAAAGTTTCATGTTGCTTCTAAATTTTGGAAGAATTTTATGGGTTCTTTGCATCTAATGAAGAGGTGGCTAGCATGGTCAGTTGGGAATGGGACTAAGGTTCATATTGGACAAGACCCTTTCATATGTTTTTATCACGTGTACAAATTGCCAGATGCTCTGGTTCGACATTTGAATGACCTACATGTATACTCCTTGGCACATATCATATACACATCTTCTTTAAATTCTTCTAATACACAATATTGGCTTTCAGCAGTGGACCTTGGATTGGAGTGTGAGTTGGCTATTGAATGGTCTATCTATCTAGAAATGTTAATAAATAGTGGTGTTACTATTAAAAGTGATGCAGACCTCTTATTCTAGACATGGAATAATTCATTGGGAACAGTGACTGCCAAGTTAGCTTATGATGCTCTTACAACTCAGGATGTGGTGGAGGATCCAGTTTGGTGGTACCAAGCATTGTGGAAAGTTAAGCTTCCATACAACTTAATTCTCTTGATGTGGTTGGTCTTAAAGGATTGTGTCCTCACTGGGGTAAATTACAATCTCAAGGGGGGTATAGGTCCCTATGTTTGCACTCTCTGCTTGAACGAAGAAGATTATAAAATGCATTTGTTTTTTCAGTGTTCAATTTCACAATCTATCTGGGAAAATGTCTATAATAAAATAAAATTAGAGGGACCTTGGAACATGCCTACTTTAGAAAGAAATCTTCATAGTTGGTTTATTTCATCTCCTAGACACAGGGTAGTTCCATTTATTTTTCTCTAAGGAATTTGGCATTATAGGAACAAAATCTTGTTTGAAGATTGGGCTAGGAATGATGTGGCCACCACCTCAAGAATAATGTTGGATATCAAGAATTTTCCCATTCCAAAGAAAGGTGAATGCATTGATTTCATTTTGAATCTAGTTTATTTTGATAATAATCTTATTGGGTTCTTTTATGGTGCTGCAGAAAGAGGCATTTGTGGTGTAGGAATTTTATTGAAGTTCAAAACCAAATATTTCTTCAAAGAACATTTTGTTGTTGGTGTTGGAACTAATACTAAGGCAAAACTTCTTGGATTATGGGCCCTCTTCTCTATTGAAAATGGATGCCACATTGAATATTTAATGGTGGTTGGTGACTCGAGGGTTTTCATAAACTGGTTGGATGGGAAGTCTCAACTGGAAGCACTCAATTTAAGGCCATGGAAGGTGAAGATTCAGGAACTAAAAATTCAATTCAGATGGTTGAAAGGTCTACATGTCCATAGACAGTTCAATTCAATGGCAGACTACCTTTCAAAACTAGCACTGGAGAAGAATCCCGGGTGGCTCCATTTCGAGGAGGTCTACAAGGATTCTCTGATAATCTATGGTCAATTTTATATCTTCTAAGTCTAAGAACAATATTAGAGACTTATAATTATGTGGTATGTCACAAAATAGTATGAAGGACATAGTTCTTTTTGGATTGTCTCAAAGCATAAATAGACTTATCTGTATTTTGGGAAGTTTTGGGAAGTTTCCTTTGATTCAATATTGAATAAGAATGAAATTGTTTTTTCCAAGATATGTCAAGGATAAGACCCCCATACGAGGCTTGGAGAAGCCTCAAACCGGAAGTGACCCACTTTCCTCTTTTCGGTTCATGTGCATGGGCCGAGATTCCCTCTGAAAAGAGAAAAGCACTTGATCTAAAGAGCACAGAGTTTAGATTTGTTGTATACCCCGAGGGTGTGAAGGGATATAGACTTATTGATCTTTCCTCGGATTGGCTCATCATTGAGCGAAGTGTCCAATTCCAGGAATGTGTCTCGCATGTACCTCAACAGCTGCATACAGGCACCTTCATTCTTCCACCTGTCCGAGATGATGAGCATGAACATGTCGACTCTTGTTCAGACAAGAGTTCTAATTTAGAGGATTCTGATGATCTAGAGATAGAGTCAGTATAGTCAGATGCATATTCAGTGCATCCAAATGTAGATGCAGAGCCAGAGAAGAGGCCCAAGTGGGCCCATACTACTCGTCAGGATGAAGGGGATCTTGTTGGTGATCCAGCCAACACTAGGAGGACTCGATATGATTTCGAGGAGACTCCTATTGCACTCATTGTCGCTAAACCATTTCCCTCCAAGCATCTTTTCCTGGTTCAGTCTTCAGATCCATAGTCTTATGGTGAGGCTGCTGGAAATCCCTTTTGGGAATCTTCCATGCCGGATGAGTACAACTCCCTCCTCAAGAACCAGACTTGGGATCTGGTTCCCCTTCCTTCAGGAAGGAAACTTGTCAGGTGCAGATGGGTCTATAGGACCATGAGCACAGTGGATGGACATATTAGCAGATACAAAACCAGGATAGTTTCCAAAGGATTTCAGTAGGTGCATGGCATTGACTATGATGAGACATTCAATCTAGTAGCGAAGACGAATTCCATATGTTTGGCACTTTACATTGTGACAACCAAGGGATGATAATTCCATCATATGGATGTGAAGAATGCATTTATTCACGGTCATCTCTTTGAGGAGATCTATATGGAGCAGCCACATGGATTTATGTAGGATTCCTCTTTGGTATTTTGACTAAAGAAATATCTTTATGGCCTCAAGATGGATATGAGGGCATGGTATGCCAAGATGGACTCCTAGTTGTTGTCATAGAACTTTGTACATTGTAAATCATACCTAAATGTCTACATGCGCAGGACGACTGACTCACTTCTACTCTTAGTTCTGTACGTTGATGATTTACTAATCACCGATTTCTCGACTTCAGTGATTTCTACAATCGAGAGGATTATACATGATAAGTTATTGATGATGGACATGGGTCTGCTACAATTCTTCCTTGGAATTGAGATCAGTCAGCATGTATCAGGCATCAAACTATCTCAGATGAAGTATGCACGAGATATCCTTGAGAGATTTCACATGAAAGACTGCAAGTCTGCTCTGAGTCCTTTCCTATCAGGACTCAAACTTGAGGTTGGTGGGGACACTCCACTGGTTGACAACACACTGTACAAAAAACTAGTGGGGGGGGCTTTGTATCTCACACACTCCAGACCATACCTCTCCTATGTAGTTGATGCAATTTCCATGTTCATGAAGGAGTTGCATGAGCTACATTGGAAGGTTGAAAAGTGTATCTTTCGATAAGTACAGGGAACCATCACCTTTGGGATTCATTATGAAACAGACTCTACATTAGATCTCATCGGGTTCACTGATTATGATTGGTCTGGCGATAACACTGATTGCAAGTCCACATATGCTTACTCACTCAGTCTTGGTTTCGGGCCTATCTGTTGGTCAAGAAAGAAGCAGGCTGCTATTGCTCTATATTTAGCAGAGGCATAGTACAGAGGGGTAGTTAACATAACCATTTAGGATATGTGGCTACAACATTTTTCTCACTGAGTTGGACATTCAGTTTCATTGACTGATCGTCATCTGGTGTGAACACCAGAAAAAATTGAAGTTCTGAAGAGATCCAGTTCAAAGGCAACAGATGAAGCACAAAAAGATCCAAATGCACTACATTCGAGACTTAGTACACGAGGGGATCATAGACCTACAAGTTTGTTCTTCAACAGAACAAATGATAGGCATCTTCACCAAGACCTTCACTGAGCAGAAGTTCCATTCTCCGTGAATTCGTCTTGGAGTAAAGGACACAATTGCCTAGAAATTATTATTTCTTCTTTTTACATACATTCTACCTTTAGTGGGGGGTTTTCCCATGAGGTTTTCCCTCATTCCTCACTTTATTTCAGTGTATTTTTTGTATTTGGGTACCTAACATGGCCTCATTATCGGGACCCATTCCTTATTTTCACCATAGTGATGTTCAGGGGGGTGTTGGAGTTACTTCACACACACCTAGGATTTATTTTTCCTAAGCTTTTTCCTATCTTTCTTAGTCTTTATCCAGTCTACTAAAGTTTAGGGAGAATATTCCTCTAGGAGAATATTCTCTTTAGTTTTCACTTCAGTTTGACTAGTTGAGTGGAGTCTAGATGTTGCATTGGTTTTGTCACCATGAAAAATTGGGATCATCACCAACTAATGCTTATTGTCCTTGGAACCATCACCAGAATAGTGAATTACCCTTGATTCTATAACCTCCTCCTCACTTCACTCTGTTTCAGTCAGTTAACTAAAGACTGGAAGACTAGTTAACTCAGCTAGGTGGCATTTCACTATCATAACTACATGAGATACTAGATTGGGTGGCAGTTCACTCCTGTAATTGTTGGTTTGTGTCCAGATCACTCTAGACCACCACTATGGTGCATTGGATGTTGATTAAGGTTGGTTGTCATTGATGTCAACCCTTGAATAAATACCCATAGCACAAAGTTTTGGGAAATGGACCCAATAGTGTTTGATGTAAATATGACTCATTATTGTTTTGTCATGGTTGATAAGAAGTAAATATGGATGAACTCCAAAGTGGTCCCCTTATGGTGAAAGCCCTCACGGGAAGACGCTTTGTGGAGTAGGAGGACCCATGCTTGTATGAGGAATAACGAGATGAAGATCAAGGAAATTATTGCTGAAACTATCCTAGATGGATAGTGTTTGTCATGCTATTTCTGGTGGTATGTGGAACATCACATAATTCCTCACGGTTAGAGATTTATGGCCATGAGAAGTTGGAGACCACAGGTTTGGGTAATGGACCCAAGATTGTTTGATGGGTAACGGTATGAGTTATGAT
>ML780268.1:615604-630075 GCA_009831015.1 Picea engelmannii | reverse complement strand
CTGGTGTACTGTTCATGTGTGTGATTGTTTATTTATTACTGCTCACTTTTGGATAATAATTCTACATTGATATAACATTTGAAGAAAAAGGATTATAATTACGTTATTACTGATTCACCCCCCCTCTCAGTAATCCAACATTGGATTCACCTCCAATGCGCATTGGTTGAGTTATATAGAGTATATCATGTGTAAATTATTTATTATTCATACAGTTAATGAGAATTCTTCCATTATTTATCTCTTGCTTCTTCTTTCTCAATTTCTCTCCGCAAATGTGTGTGGTATTTTCTATCTATATCTATTATGTGCAGTTTAAACACATTTAAAAATAGAGTAGTAGAGATATTTGGGATGCTTGTTTCTCCTTTGGATCAAAGGATGAAATACCTTGGATTTTTTCTGAAACCGAATGATTATAGAGTAAACGATTGGCATTGGCTACTCCAGAAACTGGAGAAGAAGATTGGACATTGGATGAGTAGATGGCTCTCCCTGGGTGGTAGACTTGTTCTAGTCAACTCTGTTTTACAAAATATCTTGGTTTATTGGCTTTGTTTAGCAAAGGTGGCTTTGAATATTATTGATAATATCAGTCAAATATTCTCTAGATTCCTATGGAAAGGTGCTAAAAAACAAATTGAGTTTCATTTAGCCATTTGGGATTCGATTACAAGGCCAAAGGATTTGGGAGAATGGGGAATTCAGAACTTGAACGGGTTTGAAAAAGCACTAGATGGAAAGTCCCTTTGTGGGGGTTTGTTTGGACTCTATCCATGGAGCAAGGTTTTGATCAAAAAGTACTTGAAAGGTGTTGAGGTTGTATTTTGGTTGTGCACTGATAATAACAAGTTTCTTGTTGCTTCTAAATTTTGGAATAATTTTTTGGGTTCTTTGCATCTAGCGAATAGGTGGCTGGCATGGTCAGTTGGGAATGGGACTAGGGTTCATATTGGACAATACCCTTTCATATGTTGTTACCACCTGTACAAACTACAATATTCTCTATTTCGACATTTGAATGACCTACATGTATACTCGACACATATCACATACACATCTTCTTTAAATTCTTCCAATACACAAGATTGGCTTTCAACAGTGGACCTTGGATTGGAGGGTGATTTGGCTATTGAATGGTCTATCTATCTGGAAATGTTAATAAATAGTGGTGTTACTATTAAAAGTGATGCAGACCTCTTATTCTAGACATGGATTAATTCATTGGGAACAGTGGACTGCCAAATTAGCTTACGATTCTTTTACAACTCAGGATGTGGTGGAGGATCCAGTTTGGTGGTACCAAGAATTGTGGAAAGTTAAGCCTCCATACAAGTTAATTCTCTTTATGTGGCTCTTCTTAAAGGATCGTGTCCTCACTGGGGTAAATAACAAGCTCAAGGGGGGTATAGGTCCCTATGTTTGCACTCTCTGCTTGAATGAAGAAGAGTATACAATGCATTTGTTTTTTTAGTGTTCAATTTCACAATCTATCTGGGAAAATGTCTATAATAAAATAAAATTAGAGGGATCTTGGAACATGCCTACTTTAGAAAGAAATCTTCATACCTAATTTATTTCATCTCCTAGACACAGGGTAGTTCCATTTATTTTTCTCGAAGGAATTTGGCATTATAGGAACAAAATTTTGTTTGAGGATTGGACTAGGAATGATGTGGCCACCACCTCAAGAATAGTGTTGGCTGTCAAGAATTTTCCCATTCCAAATAAAGGTGAATGCATTGATTTCATTTTGAACCCAGTTTATTTTGATAATAATCCTATTGGGTTCTTTTATGGTGCTGCACAAAGAGGCATTTGTGGTGTAGGAATTATATTGAAGTTCAAAACCAAACATTTCTTCACAGAACATTTTGTTGTTGGTGTTGGCACTAATACTAAGGAAAAACTTCTTGGATTATGGGCCCTCCTTTCTATTGAAAAAGGATTCCACATTTAATATTTAATGGTGGTTGGTGACTCGAGGGTTTTCATAGACTGGCTAGACGGGAAGTCTCAACTAGAAGCACTCAACTTAAGGCCATGGAAGGTGAACATTCTGGAACTAAAAATTCAATTCAAATGGTTGAAGGGTCTACATGTCCATAGACAGTTGAATTCAATGGTAGACTACCTTTCAAAACTAGCACTGGAGAAGAATCCTGGGTGGCTCCATTTCAAGGAGGTCTACAAGGATTCTCTGATAATGTATGGTCAATTTTATATCTTCTAAGTCTAAGGACAGTGCGTTTCTTTTGTTTTTGTCAAGAACATCATCACAATTTTGTAAATTTATGAAAAAATCATCTTTTGTAAGGTTTATTATCAATGAGGACATTATTAGAGACTTATAATTATGTGGTATGTCACAAAATAGTATGCAGTACATAGTTCTTTTTGGATTGTCTCAATGCATAAATAGACTTATTTGTATTTTGGGAAGTTTTGGGAAGTTTCCTTTGATTCAATATTGAATAACAATGATTTTTTTTTCCAAGGGAAACTAAATTTAATCAATGTAATAATACACATATAAAAACATCAATATTTTCCTTAAGATAGACACACTATATTAGCATTGGAACAACTTATTTGAGAGAATATCTCAACTACACACCAAACTAGGAGCTAATAAGTCAGAGAGAATATCTCATAGCCAACTAATCTATTAACCTCTTGGAATAAAAAGTTCTAAAGTAGAGACAAAGTTTACATTACAATGACCAATACAAGAAAATCCATAATCTTCTTATATGATCAAATATCACACATGAAGCTATAAGACAAGTAGGACATAATAATTCCAATACTCTCCCTTAACAGGGACTTGTAATAGGAAGTCTTTTATGTACATGGCTCATTCAACTTATTTATGGAATCCCCTTGGATGTGCAACCAATTCCATCAACATTCCAAGAGATAAATACTGCAACGAATGCAACAAATCTTTGCTAACACTTGACCCTTGAGTCTTACCTCATTCTGACACACATAACAACTTGTATACGGACTTATGATCCCATATCATCACCCTGAGTCCACAACCAAGATATAGTCCACTCATAGATAATTCAACCAACACATGACCACCTCATCCAAGTGTTATAAAAATCCTTATATAGGAGAATATAATCCCCCTTTGGGGAAATTCAATAGGTGGTCATTTCAAATATTCAAATCGACTATGCCATATGGAGATGCCATAGTTTCCCTAATGCTCAAGAAAGATCTAGTGGCTAGTTCAACTTATGTGCTCAAACATGACGATGCACATCCAAATGTTCTATTTAAGTTGCACTCACATATTCATCATATAGACCAAACCTCCCAACTTGGACACACCATAATTGGGGTCATCTAGTTTTCATCTCGGACACACCAAGATATCCTCCATTCAGCGATGACACACCAAGCAAACTATAAAATCAAACACAATAATAAATTTATCTATCTTAACTCAAACACACCAATCCATATGATGCTCATCTCGAACACACCAAGAAAGCAATTAAATCAGACACACTAAGTAATCCACAAACTATTGGTATCACAACGGATGAATCTTTTGACACTGACTTTCATTGTGACACACGCAATAATGAATCTACACATTATGATCCATTTACCAATCCCAGACATGCATAGGAAAAAATGGATTCCATATTTGTGTAGATCCAAGATTCTGTGACACACATGAAAGCTTAGTATCTAGAATAACACCATTGCTTTCTCTACTACAACTCTAGTTTTTCTATCCAATATCACAGTATCCTCAATAACTAATTGGCTATAAAGCACTATTCCATTACATGGATCTATGACACACAATAAATTTGATTAACATAGCACTACTAGAAACACCTCTAATGAACATCACCTTCAAGAAAAATGACTCCACATAAGATGGTTACAGTAATTTTTTTTTGTTCAAACCATGTAAGTCGTAACCAGGGAAAAATTTAAGGATATGATATTTATCGTAGAGTATATAAAGGTAAGAGAATATTGTATTCAATGTCCATTTTAAGTTTGGAGAGTCATTCATTTTTTTCATGGAAAAGTATACCAACCTTGCAAATAATTCCTTATTGAAAAAAATCATTTGGAGAAATTTTCTAATTACATTATTTCCAATGGATGAATATTTATGACGAGTGTTTCTTGTGTTGGGTAAATATTGTCACTCTCAATTTTATGAATGTTATATCTAATATGCATATTCTATTGCAATTTACTTATTATATGAGTGTTTCTCGTTGTAGTATTACATGTGCACGTTTCAAAATATTAATATAGGATTGGACACCCATGGATATTGCTGTGAATAATATTATGAAGTAATTAAATTTCAAAAAATACCCCACTCCCAATTGAATCAAAGACAACTTTCCAATACATATAGGCTCAAAGCCATTAAAAAATACTCATTATGAGCTTAACATGTAATTTATGGGAATTGAACCCTGATGGGGAAGATAAATATCATTCCTCACAACCATCCAAGCTAAACCCAATTGACAATTTTTTCTATACATAACAGATAAATCAACTTACTTATATATATTCTTTAATTTTTTTATGATTTGTTTATTTAAAAAAAAAATTGAGTTAAGTTAAAGAATTGAGTCCAACTCCAAGTTGAAGATCTCATTGCATTCAAACACGAGTAGTTTGGTCTTCATCAAGGTTACAAATTTGATATAACCAATGGTAAATGTTAACAAACAATTAGAGTCGATTATATGGTTCTCATATCATAACTATTTCAAAATAACAAAGACTTAGTCGATTATTAGGCATAGTTTGTGCCGCCCACACTATATCTGTGTTTCTTTCGTTTGTTCATTTGTTCTCTTGGGTTTTCATGTTCATCGATGTATGCTTAAAAATGACTAAGTGTTAGATATATTAACAAATGTCTAAGTATACAAGACTTTCACTAGAGTAGGAGTGTGACTCATCGTTAGCCTAGAACGAAGTATGTGTATGCTCTAGGTGAAGAGGCGTAGTCCAGAAAAAGTAAACTTAGTGTTTCCAGGTAGCCAAGAAAGAAAAATTTCAGTCTCTCATGCCCTCAAGAAGTGAAGGATCATAAGATTTAGCTACATACACTATAGGGATGTGACAAATACAAAAATGAAAAAAATTAGCCTAAATTTCTTATTTGTTTTTTAAATTTAACCAAATTGGAAAATTTTCCCTTAAAAACAAAACATTGGGGTACACTACATCCAAAAATGCCCTTTACAACCAAGGAATATCCATTTTTTTATAGTTCTCAAATCTCTCCTGTAGGCCAACTCCAATTAACAAACACACCACTAAGTACAAGAAATAATAGATCCATAGTCTTAGGAACTCTCAAATGAAAAATATTTGACTAGTTCACCATAACATCCATTCTCATGGAAGGCTCACCAAAAGCCACACACATGATGAAAAATCTAGGAACATTATTCAAAAATCCTTCATGTGACCTCTACGCCAAGAGAAACTCAAGCTCCACATAGAGTGATCAATATTTTGATCTACATTTCCAGGAAAAAGCTCAAGAAATTTTGATCCAGGTGGATATTGGTGACCACCCACCTATTCCAACTGGCTCCTCATGTCCGTTTTTGTTCATCACGTCTTTATGTACTGCTTTATAATTGTGAGTTATACACTTTTGAGGCTTTCTGAAGCCTCACACATTCTCCAAGTGGAGACGAGCGACTTCTCGCCTAATCCAACTGGATTATTTTGTATGTTTTCATGTCAGCACATCTTGTTGTACTTTTAGGGATGTTTTGGGGACATAACATTGTTTTTTTGGCTCGCCACAGTGAGACTGTAGACAGAGTTAGATTCTGAAGGAAGAATTTATATTTATCTAAAATACCTTTCCAAAAGGCTATCACGTGCCTAAAATAGAGTTCGTATGCAAAATGTATGACCCTAGGAAGTTGAGGTACCAAATTACACCAACTTACCCATAGGGCCCACATGACTTTTGGCGTTTCACCTTCTAGGGTTAGTTTTTTGGATGTCTATGGTTTTGGAACTCATGAGTAATATGAAAAGGGCCTATGGAGCCTCATTGTATTCCATTATACTTAGACAGATGCGCGTAGCAACCACATCTCTCCTTAGAGATAGATACCTCCATTCAAGCAAGTTTTAGTTCTGCAATTTTACAATTTCATCCTATTTAATTATTTAATAGAAGATATTGTTCACTGAATATTTTTGTTATTCTTCCTATCTCTGTGTTTAATATATTCATTATGTTAATCAGTTCGTTCCGCTCCTAAATCTGGATCAGTGGTATCAGAGTGGTCTTCTCTTCTTTTATTTTTCTTCGTGCATGTCCCCAACAAGGTCTGGGTACAATAAGTTGGGACTCAAACCAATCGAGCCATTACCAGATCGGTCGCGCCAATCCTGACAAAAGCCCATGGGAGACAAAAATAAAAATGATGGAGCAGGAGATCCTATTAAAATGTTGCTCAAGGAAGCCCTCGCGCAACAAAGGAATGAAATTATGGACAACTTCACGCAGATCCTTCGACGGTTGCCCATGGGAGAAGCATCTTCATTAGGCGGCGATGCAACCTCCTTCAAGGTAGAGGTGAATTTTGATATTTCATTATTTGAAGGAATAATAGATGAAAATGTTGTAGATAAATGATTGAATCTACTCGAAGGATATTTTTCGGTCCACAATTTTTCCGATCAGGAAAATATCACTTTTGCACTCCTCAAGGTCGTTCCCCATGTTAAAGACTGGTGGGATACTTACTCTGAGCAAAGGGTCATGGAGGAATCTGCAATTTTGGTGGTGGCCCCTACATGGGATTCCTTCCAAGATGCCATTAAAGAACCGTACTACCCTGTTGGAATCTACGAGGACCAGTACACCAGATGGACCACCCTACATCAAGAAAAAGACCAGACAGTACTAGACTTCACCAATATTTTCCATACCCTATGTACCAAATTGCGTATCAAAGATTCTGAGCATCATTTGTTGCTCAAATACCACGGTTGTTTACATAGATACATTCAAACATAAATGGAATTCCTAGACATCGCCTCATTAGGAACAACTTATAGATATGCTGTCGAAATCAAGTAGAAATTTAAGCAGAATGACAAGAGTTTGGATCTGCAAACCCCTCACAGCTGAAGTAGGGAAAAGGAAACCCCAACCCACATAGAAGGGGACCAAGTCACGATGGCCGCCCTTAGGACAATCTGTCCAAGCCATGACACAAGAAGGGAAATGAGAGGATGAAGAAGGACACAAGAAAATGGTGTGAGTACCATAAAATTCCTTGGCACAACACTGACGAATCCCACTCCAAGTAGTCCCTTGTGGCTGAGCTGAAGGCTTTCGATTCAGAGGTCCATTCTGATTCTGAGTCAAATATTGAAGGAGGAAATTGAATTATCGATGTTGAACCCAGTGCCATGGTCGCTACCACCAATTTCTGACCAAGCGAACTAGAAGAACTAGATGAAGGGGAACGCCTCTTTCACTTGTAGATGTGGGTCAAGGGGGCCTTGATTCACTTCATTGTCAACAGTGGTAGTCAAAAGAACTTGATTTCAGTAGAGGTCATCAAGTGGCTGAACCTACCAATGAAACCACACATGCAGCCCTACACCATCGGCTGGATTCGTCAAGGAAGAGATCTTCGTGTCAACCAATAGTGTCTTCTTCCCTACAACATCAAGCCTTTCAAAGATGAGGTACTGTGTGATATTTATCTCCTTGAAGTTTGTGATTTTCTTTTAGGACAACCATATTTGTGGAAGCATCATTCTTTGTATGAGTCTAGACCCCGCGGTATTATTATTAATTTGGGTAGACAATTGTACATGATCCCAGAGGTGGCATCGCCTACTGCTATTTCTTTAATCTCTACTAAGCAATGTAGTAAGGTCATTTCACAGACTGAAAAGTTCATCTTCTTTGTGATCCATTCTCACAGTAAGCACAAGGTCACCACCACATCTGTGGCCTCTACACAATGCCTCTCTTTGCACCAGAAGAAAGTGGATGGCATTGTGGAAGAATAGAGAGACATATTCATCTCACCTACAGGGGTACCAACTCACTGCCAAGTCAAGCATCCAATTGATTTTACCCCTGACGCACCTCTCCCTAATGGACCAATCTATCGGCACTTGCTGATGGAGAATGATGAAATCAGGTTTCAGATCATAGAGCTTCTTCAAAAGGGGCACATCAGACCCATATCCTCCCCTTGCAGAAGCTCGATTGTATTGGTGCAAAAGAAGGATGAGACTTGGAAAATCTGCATTGATTACATAGCCTTAAAAAAAATCACAGTCAGGAACTGCTACCCCATTCCCAGGATCAATGACCTTCTTGACCAACTCAAGGGGGAAAATTTCTTCAGCAAGATTGACCTGAAGTTTGGGTACCATTAGGTTCCCATCGAACCAATTGATGTCTGGAAGACAACCTTCAAGTCTAAATAAGGTCTCTACGAATGGCTAGTCATGCCCTTTGACTTAACAAAAGCACTAGATAGTTTCATGAGGTTGATAGATGATGTATTGAGACCCTTCACCAACTCCTTTGTAGTAGAATGACATCCTCATCTTCAATAGAACATGGGAGGAGCACATGCGACATATTCAACAATTTTTGAGCACTCTGCAGCAGCACAAGCTTTATGCCAACTCGGGAAAATGCTCTTTTGGCATGAACAAGGTCCAATACTTGGGCTACACTATTGATGAGAATGGGATACATGTTGATCAAGCTAATATCCAAGTCATCCGTAATTGGCCATCCCTGACCACACTAACTGATATTTAGAGCTTCTTAGGACTCGCCAAATTCTACCAACGGTTCTTGTTGGGATTCTCCCATATTGCCTAGGCCCTCATCCAGGTGACCAAGGGAAGTGGTAGGGCCAATTTCGTGTGGGGGAAGGAGAAAAAATGAGGATTCAAAGATCTCAAGCATCGTTTGTGCTCATCTCCAGTACTCTCCTTGCCTGATCTACAACAACCATTCGAGATTGATACTGATGCATATGACTATGTTGTGGGTGCAGTTCTCACTTAGCACAGGCATCTGGTGGCATACCATAGTGAGACACTCTCCGATACTGTTTGGAAATACCCCACCTATGACAAGTAAATGTATTCCATTGTACAAGCCTTTTTTCAATGGAAACATTACATTCTGGGGAAGGAGACGATAATACACACTGATCACAAGCCTCTGCAATTTATACAAACACAGGAGAAATTGCAGAACGACCACCATCAGAAGTGGTCCACCTACCTGTAGCAGTTCCATATCAACATCAAGTGTAAGACATGTATCTCCAATCGTACCACTGTGCTCCATTCCTATGGACATGAAACATTGGAGTGGCCCCAACATTACCAGCAAGATCTAGACTTCGCCACCACATATCAGCTCTTGGGTACAAGCACCATTGTCACTAATTTTCACATTGAGGATGGAATATTATGCCACTTGGGCCATATTTGTGTTCCTAAAATTGAGCGTGCAAAGATGATTTGGGAAGCCCACTACAATCACGTGGCAGGACAGATTGGCTTAGAGAAAACTATGATCGTTATTCATAAACATTTTTATTGACTAAAAATTCAACAGGACATCAGAAAATATATCAGATCTTTCACTGCCTACGCCATTTCCAAGCCGACCATCAAGAAGCAAGGATTATACACCCCTCTTCCTATTTCAGAGAAGCCTTGGGAATCCATCTCCATGGATTACATGTCTGGTTTGTCGTCCACCAAGCATGGAAATGACTGTGTGTTTGTGGTCGTTGATCGATTTTCAAAGATGGCCATCCTCACAGCCTGTAAGAAGAATGTCACAGTGGAAAATATTGCCAAGATCTTCTTTGAACAAGTTTCGGTTCACTTTGGGATACCGCAAACCATCATCTCCAAATGAGACAATAGGTTCCTCAACATCTTTTTTTCAAGTCTCTGGTCTCTATTGGACACCAAGCTCACAAAATCCACTTCTTTCCACCCCCAAACTAATGGCCAAATTGAGTTCTTCAATCAAATGATTGTACACATCATACGCATCTACAATTCTAAGCATCCCCCTACATGGGACAAGAGTCTCCCATATGTCCAACACGACTACAATAGGGCTCTCCATAGTTCCACCGTCCATAGTCCATTTCAGGTGGGTCTAGGATTTCAACCATTGGGACCCATTGATGTTGCACTTCCTCTTGCCACCGCACAGACAGACTCATCCCCTGATCAGTCTGTGATAAAAAAAGCCACCATATTCATTGAGTGGATTCAACACATCCGCCAACAAGTCCAGGAGATTTTGCAGAAATCCAATGTTAAGTACAAGCAATGCCATGATAAACATAAGGTACCACACTAGTTTCAGGTTGGAGAGAAAATATGGCTACATTTGCAGAAGGAGCGTCTCACTGGACCCCATCGGAAGATTTGACCCCTTCATTATGGGACTTACACTATCACCAAGGCCGTGGGTAGTAATGATTTTTAGCTCAACACTCTACCCTTCCTTGGTCTGCATCCCGTATTCAATGTGGACCTCCTTCGGCCATATTTTCCACCATTATTGGACACCTCTGAGATTGACGAACAACTGACACCAACAGATCTCAATATTGACTACATGGAACAAGCATCCACCGATCATATTGTGGACACACAGGTCAAGGTCACTCACCAACAACAAATCTAGCTTTATCGGGTTGTCAAAGAAGGGCAACTCCTACACCAAGGAAAGTGGCTCACCTGAGGCCAAATCAAGCAGAAGTTTCCTCACCTGATGGGGGAACTCAACGCAATGGATACCATTTCTTCTTAAGGGGGGAGGATTGATCCAGGTAGATATTGGTGGCCACCCACCTATTCCAATTGGCTCCTCATGTCTGTTTTTGTTCAACAGGTATTTCTGTACTGCTTTATAATTGTGAGCTCCACACTTTTGAGGCTGTCTGAATCCTCACACAATCTCCAGTTGGAGATGGGTGACCTATCACCTAATCCAACTGGCTTATTTTGTATATTTTCATGTTAGCACATCTTGTTGTACTTTCAGGGCCGTTTTGGGGCCCTAAACATTTTTTTTTGGCTAGCCATAGTTAGATTGTAGATAGAGTCAAAGTCTAATGGATAAATGTGTATTTCTCTTAAATACCTTTCAAACGGACTATCACGCGCCTAAAATGGAGGTCGTATGCAAAATTTATGACCCTAGGAAGTTGAGATACCAAATTACACCAACTTACCCATAGGGCCCACATGAGTTTTGGCATTTCACCTTCTAGGGTTAGGTTTTTGGATTTCTTTGGTTTTGGCATTCATGAGTAATATGAAAAGGGCCTATGGAGCCTCATTTTATTCCATTATACTTAGACGGATGTGCGTAGTGGCCACATCTCTCCTCAAAGATAACTACCACCATTCGAGCAAGTTTCAGTTCTGTAGTTTTACAGTTTCAACCTATTTCATTATTTAATAGAAGATATTGTTCACTCAATATTTGTGTTATTGTTCCTATCTCTATGTTTATTATATTCAGTCTGTTAATAAGTTTGTTACGCTCCTAAATACAGATCAACTTTGGTTCTTCAACAAGGAATCATGTTCCTTGAAGAGACATTAAGGATGGGTATATACCTTGATAGACAACTCAATAATTAGGTATCTTGGGGGAAAAGTCACCCACCGAGTATTTAACATTCAAAGGAACTACCACTCATGATTTTTGTAGAGAAAATAGAGTAGAGAGTTGAGACCCAAGCACAGAGAAACCATAATGCCAAGAGAGTTATAGTTTGAGTGAATCCATGCCAAACATTTTGGAAAGGTATCCCTTACAAGCCATGATGTCCACAATGATGCTAGAACATAGCTCTGAATAAGGAGGTGATAGAACAATAATAAGAAATCAATAAGGATAATGTCTTCTTCCATTCAACCTAAAAGAAATTCCAAGTGACAAAAGACCAACACATTCCTGAGCTTGAACTATCGACCAACATAAGTGTTAGAGGCCCTCTATTAGGGAGGGTTCCCCAACTAAAATATGTAGAATTCAACATATAAAATGAGGAGCATTTCCCAGAATTATGCTTTGATGCATACACACAAGTGATTAGAGGGGTAGAAGGAAAACAAGAAGTGGTATTCAATAAATAGGAAAAACCTGACAAGCAATTAGGAATAATTTCACTACTAGATTGCCCACATTTTGGGTGTATCCAATCCATCAATTTGTGCATCTAATTCTTACTCCGTCGATTGTATGGAAGGGTCCTCCAAATCAATAAGCCATATCATGTTGACATCAACACAATGAGCCAAGAATCGGGCCTTCCTATAGAAGGAGATGATTTCCTTGATGCAAAATGGCCAAGAATGTCGCACTTGAGGACATGTATACAAAGTATGGTACATGAAGAGGGTCAATAGGATTGATAATCATAGAGATAAATGATGCTAGAGTTCAATTCACCACACAAATAGTTTCCTACAAAATGTTTTGCAAGTGTCACAAAGACGAGTTCCCAAGGGGGGAAGTTATCTTCACAGAGTGATGCATTGATGGAGTTATGATGGCTTGGTGTTAAGGTCTTAACCCGCACATAGGTAGATCAATGTATTCGGATGTAATAAAGGTCAATATTAATAAGACCTTTCAATAAAATAGAATAAGGCGGATGTAAGAAGACCTAATAGAAGCTTCCACTTCTAGAAGGATCTTCCTCTAGATGCTTCTCTTAAGAGACATATTTAGTATAAATAAGGGTCGAGGGTATGAATAACCCTAGCTTGGAGATTATTGTAACAGAGCGTTGCTCGACTGGAGGTTGCCCCCTCGAAGAGGCCTGTGAACATTGCTATCTAATTCAAAGTGTTATTTTTGTTGCTATTTCGTATATCATTTCTGTGTATTGTGAAGATTATGCTGGATATTTTACTGATATTATGTTATTTCTAGCATTTCAATTCTATTCTACATATTTTATATATCTGGTATCTTGCAAGTGGTATCAGAGCACTTTCCTTGGCAGAAATTGTGGGTATTTTTTTTTCAGGGTAGAGACGTATTCCGACATCTTTAAGCCACAGAGATCTGTCGTTATGCACATAAACCCGCGGTTGTGGGATTAATACACACAGGAAATACAAGTGGTTCTTAAGCGTACATCTGTTGGCCACCCTTGTAACCCCTGTTGGTACCCCTTCGAGTGGTAGCGCATCAGACAACACATGTGTACGGATCGGCCTAGATTTCCTGAAGCCCTCTTTAGATAAACCTATCGGCCAGCGGACTGCTATAGTGTCACCGAGAACAACACTCGGGAAGATACTCTCTAGTACCTGGGTAGTCGGGTAGTACGGCTAAGGGTACGGTCTATCCTCCTTAGTTAGTGCCCTGAGATATTGGGCCAAGTATTACTATTGGACCCCGCACGTATATCAGAGAGCTATAGCACAGGACAAACCCTTGTCTGTAGAACCCTTGAATACCTAACCCTTGGGGAACATAAACAACAAATTAAACCGGTGAGATCTATTAACTCGCATCTGTGTTTGAGTTGCTAAGTAAATACTCTGTGTTTGTGTTTGAGACCTATTCCATTAGACTCATCTCTTTCCCCTTATCACATTCATCCATATCATTTTTTGGCAACAAAAAAAAAAATTGACCCGGCCGCTCCCATTTTTTCACCATTATTTGAGACCTATTCCATTAGACTCATCTCTTCCCCCTTGTCACAGTCATCCATATCATTTTTTTTGGCAAAAAAGAAAGATTTCTGACCAGCCCGCTCCCTTCCCAGTTCACCCATCCTCATGGCCCATACCCGTAGCCAAGAACATGAGTCTCGCCTCAACACCTTGGAAACTGGTTTCCTTAAGACCCAACAAGAAGTGAAACAACTCAATGCTACTCTTGCCTCCCGTGATGCCTCCATAACTGCCTCCATAGATGCATCTGTCAAGGTAGCCATGCAGTCTGCCATGACGGAAGTCCGACAAGAACTTGAAACTGTCGTTGTAGCAATCTGCACCAAACTCAAAATCCCTCTCAATGACTCTTTTTCTGATGCACATAAAAAGACTGAAGGTGAAACTTCTTCCCATTCCTTTCAACCCCATCACTTTCAATGGGACATACGCCTTCCACGGGTGGATGTAACAAAATTTGATGGCTCAGACCCCACTGGTTGGGTCACACAAATGGAACATTATTTCTCTCTCTACAACATTACAGATGACTTGGACAAACTCCAGTATGGTGTTCTCCATCTAGACCAAGAACGCTGGCAATGGTGGCAATGGAGAAAAACTTCCCGTCAAGGATATATTGCTTGGACCCAATTTGTTGTTGAGCTTTATGAACGCTTTGACACTGACACCAACCATTTGGGCCGTTTGACAAAATTGAAGCAATCCGG
>ML780268.1:588641-612499 GCA_009831015.1 Picea engelmannii | reverse complement strand
CTCATACTTACCGGGTACCTCGAAGGTCCAGGCGGTCGACCAAACACTTACAGTCTGAGAGGATATCCTTCGTACCCTTAAAGAGAACTTGGTCATGGCCCAGAATAGAATGAAGCAGCAAGCAGATCAAGGTCACTCGGAACATCACTTTGTAGAAGGGGATCAGGTGTTTCTGCGTCTGCAACCATATAAGCAAACTTCCCTCAAGGACGAGCAGTGTCAGAAGCTAGCACCCAAATTTTATGGCCCTTACACAGTTCTAAAGCGTGTGGGACAAGTCGCATATCAGTTAGCTCTGCCTAGTCAGTCGAAGCTACATCTGGTTTTTCATGTTTCATGCTTGAAGAAGGTGATTGGAACCAGGTGCCACATTCAAACCAACCTTCCAGAGTTAGCTAAAGAAGGATCCATTTGGCTACAACTAGAAGCAGTTTTGGACTAGCGGGAGCATCGCCTGCGTCAGAGAACCATCAAGGAAGTGCTAGTAAAGTGGAAAGATATGACTCCAGCAGATGCCACTTGGGAACCAGCTACCATTCTGCAGCAATTTCCACATCTCAAGCCTTGAGGACAAGGTTGTTTTTAAGGGGGCGGACATGTTAAGGTCCTAACTTGCATATAGGTAGATCAATTTATTCAGATGTAATAAAGGTCAATATTAATAAGACCTTTCAATAAAATAGAATAAGGCGGATGTAAGAAGACCTAATAGAAGCTTCCACTTCTAGAAGGATCTTCCTCTAGATACTTCTCTTAAGAGACATATTTAGTATAAATAAGGGTCAAGGGTATGAAGAACCCTACCTTGGAGATTATTGTAACAGAGCGTTGCTCGACTGGAGGTTGCCCCCTCGAAGAGGCCTGTGAACATTGCTATCTAATTCAAAGTGCTATTTCTGTTGCTATTTCGTATATCATTTCTGTGTATTGTGAAGATTATGCTGGATATTTTACTGATATTATGTTATTTCTAGCATTTCAATTATGTTCTGCATATTTTATATATCTGGTATCTTGCACTTGGGAACTATAGTCACTGAATGAATTCATACAAGATTTCTTGGAAGCGTATGATTTCACAAGGATTTTCACTACAGTTGGGTGTTACTCGTGCTAGATATGATAGTATGGAAGCCACCACTAGGCCACAAGTATGATGCACATGTCTCACCATCAGTCTCTGTGAAAACCTTCCTAGAGCTATAATAAAACAAATATAGGAAGATCTAGGTCGTGAATAACACCTCTTTAGAGCTATGGTTTACAACACCGACCAAAGCGACTGTGATAATACTCCTCATAATGTGAAACATCATAGACATGTATAAGGACTACCTCTTGTTTGCTTGTACTTTCCATAATGTTTTCATCACCCCACATATAGATATGAAGGTTGAAAGATGGATGTTCCCTTTCTATATCACCAAGGAGTAAATTCAATAGGTCTTCACCGAATGTCCAACCAAACTTCATACCACACCAAACGACGACGAAAAGAAATTAGAGATGTAGACTAAAAGGAGGAAAGAGAAGAAAATGGTATAGATAGCCCAATAGAAAGGGAAGGAACTTGTTGAAGAGAAGTAATAGGATGAAATATCCCAAGGGAAGGGAAAAGGTTCAATGGTTCAGTGGTCGTGTGTATAGGATGCCAAGAAATATGACGAAGGGAAAGGGCTCAAATAAGAAAATGCGAGAAAAACTAGCAAATAATCCACCTATGAAGAACCAATACACACCAGTTAAGCTAAGTCCAAGCCTTAAGACTATAGAACATGAGAGCACACCAACTCCACTGCAATAGAATAACACCACACCCATCGAAGAGGAAATCCCCTCACAGTCCATTGTGCACAAAGTGTTTCCTGATCAACATCTAGAAAACAATATTGACATCAGCACTCCAATGCAAGTGTCAGGGTAGACCCCTACACCAGTCTCGAGCATTGTTAGGGTTCTACAATCCAATTTGGATGTAAAACACATGTTTCACAGAGAGTCATCACAAAAGTTGGAAGAACTCTATAGTCAACTGGAGCTTTCTCCAACAACTGAGACCATGTCCCAAGAACAACAAGTCAAAGAAATAATGACAATAACAACATCGCCACGTAGAATTACCCATATATGATTTTTTTTATTCATCCCATTGGCCTTCAAAACCATTGATCCATCCACTACAACAAAACCTCAACTATTACCTTAACTACGTTGGAGTTGGTCCAGGTGCCTTTGCAGGACTTGCAAACCTATATGATTGAGATCATGAATGAAATATGGGACAAACATCGAATACTCAACCATTCCTATACATAACTACAATAAAATAAGAATAAATAACTTGCAACGAATAAAGAAACTCAAAAAAAGCATGACCAAGAATGAGTATCCCACAAGGAGATTGAGGTTGCACATAAGGAGATAAAATAACTCCACAACACAAAAGTGATTGTGCACACCTCATTGATCAACACAATGGATGAAGTCTACGTGCAAGACCCAAGCATAGCTGCAGACACCTCGAACCTCCATGTGCCACGTAAACATGGAAAAGTCAAGGAGAGATTCTAGTACTTTCAAGAAGAGAACTTAGAGCTTTGAGAAATGTTGAAGTGCAATCCCCAAACATGGGAAGGGTGGTTGCAATAGAAAATTTATATTGAAGAAAAGGAACTAAAGCAGGGATAGGAGCATTTAGAAAAATTCTCAGGGTAGTTGACTATGGATTCAAGCTCTGGAAACACCTATAGAACGCCCCTGAAATCAATACCATTGACAATTAGATCCATGCAACTGAAGCACAGATCAAGAAAAATAAGAAGGCACTACCCTCCTTGTCACTGGAAAAAATACAAGAGGCCATGATAGTAATTACCATCCAACTTCGGGAGACTGCATCTTCCTTCAATGAACAACAAAATATTTTAGGCATCATGCTTCATGCAATGGACAAAGCCCCGTTGCACTACTACAAAATTTAATATGTGTAAGCAAAGGAATCCCAAATCGTACAACTGGGGGAGTGGATAAACCTACAATGGAGATGATAAAAATAGGTTATATGGAAGATTTTTTCAAAAAGATAAAGGACCTGACATATATTTTTGATGAGATGATGGCCAATTAAAATAATTCATCATAGAGCTCATCAATACGGTACCCCTTCCATTCATATATGTGGGAGAAGGTGAGCCCACTACATTTCATTATTGATAGTGGAATCTAAAAGAACATAACCTTAGCAGAGGTTGTCAAGCAGTTATATTTTCTGACAACATCACCCCCGGAACCATACAACATCGGGTGGCTTCACCAGGAACGATATCTAATGTCATCCAACAATGTTGTTTGTCCTACGACATGAATTCCTTCAAGGATGAGGCACAATGTGATGTTTCCCAATTGGAAGTATGTGATGTTCTTTTAGGATATCCATATATGTGTAAGTGTCATGTTATTTATGATTCTCAATGTCATAGTGTCATTGCTACTCTGGGGGATCATCTTTACAAGGTACCATAGGTAGTTTCGACTAGTGTCATGTAAAAAAAATGTTGAAAACTAATCTCTCATACCATAAATTTTAGCCTCTTCAGAATACAATTAGAAGGTGAAATAAAGCACACTACAACCACTACAACCTCAACCCAAGACCTTTCTATCTAGAAAAATTAGGTTGAGAAGATTGTAGAAGATCCCAAATGCATTCGTGTTTCACCTACATGGGTTCCTCCACACTTCCCAGTCAAGAAAAGATATAACAAAGCCCTTGATAGCTCTATTGGCCACAACCCTTTTCAGGTGTTCTTGGGGTTCCAACCATTAGGCCCCATTCAGATAGATCCTCATGTTTCATCTTCCCCAACAGATTCCTTCCTCACTCAAACCAAGGTATATCATGTAGCTATATTGGTTGGATAGATCCAACCCCTCCAACAATAGGTTCATGAAATCCTTCAATAAGCTAAGCGGGACAACTTCTTCAAAAAGGCCAATGACTCACCAAAGTTCAAATTCATCAAAATATTCCTCATATTTTAGGGGAACTTGACACAATGGGGACCATTGCTTCATAAGGAGGGAGGAAATATCTTGGTGGATATCGGTGGCCACCCATCTGTTCCATTGGCTCAAAACACAATTTTCCACCTTGGCAGTCTTTCTACAGTTTTTCAGGTCCTAAACTTCTAGGGTCATTTTGAGGCCTTAAATGACATTTTTTTGATGTTTTATGGCCTAAGTGAGAATGATAGGCTCACTTGGGCCTATTCAAAATGTGTACTCCTTCGCTAGACCTTTTCGATGAGGTATCGAGTACACTAAATGGAGATCATATGCAAAAGTTACGCCCTCGGGAATTTGATGTATCAACTACCCTCAATGAGCCCATAAACCTTTTGGAATTTCATCTCCTAGTTTAGAGTTTTGAATGTATAGGGATTTATCATTAATTATTTACGTTAAAAATTCCTTTTGAGCCTCATTGTAATGACGCATTCTTGCAAATGAGTGTAGTCATCACATCTCTTCTCAGAGATAAGCTTCCACCATTCTAGAGAGTTCATTTCACTCTGCATTTTTACAATTTCTACAACTTTCATTCATTAATAGAAATTGAGTATTATTATATCTATGTGTTTATTACAATATCTTTGTGTGTTTATTTGTAATATCTCCACCTTCGTTTCATTCTTAGCATAATTTGAATTTCCACATCCCTGCATTACTACACTTATGCACCTCTTCATTTCCAATAGTTTTGTATCTGTGATTGTGACAAGCGACATAATTTGCAAAATATGTCACTGATTTATGGTAAATTGATTTGCTTCGATTTGGGAGGAAAGGCCACACATCTAGAAGCAGTGAAAAGTGAATGTATCACTTATCTGTAGACTAGTCGATGGTTTTTTATTATGGCTATTGTTATTCAAATGGTAGTTGATATATGTGTAAAAGACATTTTAGTGGATTGGCATCATGCTCTTGGATTTGGGGCAATCCCAGCTCTGTGATCTATTTATCTTTGGAAAATTTTCTAATCTAAATAATTTTTACTTGGCCACTTCTTAGGTTGGACGAAAGGTTTTTCTATATACATACCTCTGCCATCCGCACAACTATGCCTCTCACATAGTATAAAATTAGTCTTTTTTCAACACATGTATAGAGCATTCATAGAATATGGTCTTCTGCATTCACTTGGTAGGAGTTCTAAATCAATACTCTTTGCTTGCAAATTTAACAAAATCAATTTCTGAAAAATGAAGATATCATCCACATTACATCCCCTATCACAATTCGTCATGCAGAGTTGTAGAATTTCACGACAATAACTGACATGAATTCTCTACATGAGCATTGGAAATACACAATACTAGTTGTGCTAGCAATATTCCTCTACCATTTTCAAGGTGTACAAGACATAGTTGCACCAAGTGCCAGCATATGTTCATAGTTATACTTAGTCTATGCAATATGGTATATTTTTAACCCTTGTGCAGAGAACCCACACGGTTGATCCTCTCACATTGCTACACTTTTGCACCTCCACATTTCCAATAGTTTCGTGATTTGACAAGCGATGTAATTTGAAATATATGTCATTGATTTATGGTAAATTCATTTTCTTTTATTTAGAAGGAAATGCCACATGTCTAGAAGCAGTGCAAATAAAAGGTGTTTCTTATTTTTAGACCACTCGATAGTTTTTTATTATGGTTATTTCCATTCAAAAGGTAGCCGATATATGTGTAAAAGACATTTTAGCGGATTCACATCCTGCTTTTGGCTTTGGGGCAATCACAACCTTGCGATCTATTTATCTTTGGACAATTCTCTAGTAAAAACATTTTTGACTTGACCACTTTTGAGGTTGGATGTAATGTTTTTCTATAGCCATATCTCTTCCCTCTACACAACTATGTCTCTCACATAGCATAAAATTGGTTTGTTTTCAACACATGCCAAGAATTCATAGAATCTGGCTTTCTCCATTCACTTGGAAGTAGTTATAAATCGCTTCCCTTTTCTTGCGAATCTGACAAAATCAACGTCTAAAAAATGATTGAGATATCATCCAATTTACATCCCCTAACACAATTCGCCATGTGAAGGTGCAAGACTGCACGATGATAATCGACATGAATTATTCTCCCAAGCATTTCAAATACACAATGGTCGTTATGCCAAGGATATTCCTCTACGAGTGCCAAGGTGCGTAAGACATCATTGCACCGAGTGTCACCATATGTTCATAGAAAAATCCTTCTGAAAAACTGGAAAATGCCCATCTTTCTAAACTATGCCTACTTATACTATAATCAACCCCCCACACCCCCACCCCCCCAAAAAAAACAGATGGAATATTGTGCAAGGAACCAACTAAACAATCATGTTGACAAGTGTAAATGACACACCGTCGACTAGAAGGATAGATCCAGACCGGGGTTGTCTAACTAACCCAAGCCATTTGGTATGATCTATCTTGACAGGTTTAATGGCTCCGTTAGCCAACTAGGATCCTAAAACAAAAAATAAAAATAAACTACTTGAAAGCTATAACTATAATACTATGTTTATGAATATAATTATTTACAGGTGTTTAAAACATAAATATGAATATGTGATTATGAACAGAGTATTTACAAATTGCAAGTTTTGGTGGATGTCTTGCAAAATCAATGTTTTTGTAATTGTTTACAAAGCAGATAAATAAATCACATATTTTTATATTTTCTGTTTTATAATTTAAAATCTAAGAACTCAAAAAGATACTAATAAAACATAATCTGAAAGAAGAACAGAATAATAGTCACAACCAATTTAAACTGTCTTATTTCACTAATGAATAAACTAATAACAAAAATTGAATGTGAATAAAACTAACCTGAGATTAGTCTCATACTTTGTTTATATCCCTATGCAATCTAGACTTCAAGCTCTCTTTCCTGTGAGAAAAATCTATAACAGGCTTGTGCTAACATCTCCAGAATAAACTCAAGGTGTTTTTGGGAGCAAAGATTTAAGAACAGAGTAATAAACATATAGATCCAATGACCTTGTAATGATGAATGTTTACAGTAAAAGAAATTTTAATGTGAAGCATTCATCTGATACATCAAACTAAAATGAAGCATAAATCATGATATTAAAGTGAAATAATGATCACAGATATAATATATGAAACAACAAGTTATGGACAAAATTTAAAGCACTGAATAAAAAAAACATTATATGCTAATAAGGCTAAAGTTGTATAACATATTGATATTCCATAAAGAAAGAGACAAAACATAAATGGAACAGTGTCACGTTGGTCTAAAGCCGAAATCTGAACAACTTGTCCATATAGTCTTAGAAATTACATATCCATAATGGGTTCCAATCAAATATGCCTTCACTAGAAAAAGTGAACAGTGTTTAAAGTAATCCTGGATCCAAATAATCATATCTCACTGGATAGAGTTGAATCTTCCAAAATCAAGTAATAGTACAAAAATAGTGGATTGGAAACCACTCATAACAAAGTTGGTTTATTAAAAAATAAATCAAAGTATTTATAAAAAATAAAGAAGGAGAAACTACTAGTCATTTAGGCGTATAATTGAAAATATCTCTTCCAAGTAATGAGCAACAGGATCTCCCATTTCCTGAGAATAGAAAAACCAATTTTATATATTAGAAAAACAATTGCTAATCACTAATTATTATTATTAAAAGGACTGGCTACATAATCAAAGATTCTATAGCCTGTCTTAATTTTAATAAATGAAATCAAAACTCAAATCTACTTATTTAGACTTATATTACAGAAAATAATGAAATGAAAATAAAACGTTTTACCATTAAAAATAAGCTAGAGAGGGATCAATCAGTTCAAAGTTTATAATTGCATTGACACTGGTCTTATTCTTAATGACTCTATTTCCAGATCTCTTGATTCGTTTCTTCTCCCTTTCTGCATGTGTCTTGAGATCAAGGTTTTCTTGCTTCAACAGATCGTTCTCAGTAGTCAAAGTTTTAATTCAGGCTTGTAAGAGAGGGACATCGGTATAGTAATGCTCTACCCAATAGAGGCAACTATCACAAGGTATTGGGGAGATGGAAAATCGACGCAAGACACAGTCGACCAAGGGTGCTTCAACCTTGCCTGTTGTTTGTTCTAAATCGTGGCCGATACCTAAAAACCCCTTTTTACCCTTAAGACATGGGTATAAATTGGTCACGAAATCATATGGTTCGACATGGGTGATGACCTCTTTCTTGGAACACTGCATTTTGGGATCTTCCCATTCTAGGAAATCCTCTATCTCACAATCTGAAACCTCATCAATATCGATCGGATTGATCGAGCTCAGATGAGTATCCTTTCGGTTCCTTAACTTTATATAGATTAGGCGACCTACCTTCTGATTCTTGAAACCCAAATCTGTGCACTGTTGTTTTGTTCCTTTATAGAGTTTCTTAACATCAGACTTAACATTAATGTTCAAACTATCATCGTTCACAGGCACACAAGGGTCATTTCCTTTCAATTCATTAGTCACTTGTTCTGGAGATCTTGCAGGCGAAAACCTACACAGTGATCCTTTATCTAGAGGGGTTTTCTCAATAAACTTTGGTCCATTAATTAAATTAACGAAATGGTTTTCAACCACTTTCTTGTCTGAGTTAGAGTTTGTTGTAGGATCAACCTAGGTGAAGCCATTCCTCATAAAAAAGGTCTCCCAACTGTCACCTATGGTCGATAGATGATACATCAACAAGATTTTCACCAATCCATGGTGAAACAGGCTTGAATCGACACCTTATCACTTGTATCATTTGGACAGCTTATAAAGACTCATCAATAAGTAAAAGGGCATATCTAAATTGAAACCTATGAATTTCATGAGAAAACAGATATGGTAAAGAAAAACCAATCCATATCGACCTTCACACGTAACAAATTATTTCAGAATTAACAACAAACTATGTCATCTAGGTTTTAACAGAGCGATAGGAATACCTTTGATGCAGCAAGTGGTTTTATGAGATTCCATAAAAAGACTCCACAAAACTTCTTCTATTCGAGCTTTTTTAAACCACCTCTCACCCTTTGATGGAAGTCTTGTTTCTTTTCTCACGAATTCCTCAGTCAATTCTAATTGTATGTCTCCAATCTTAGGTCTAAAACCATCAAAGGTTTGTGCAAAGGCTTTTTCCACCTGAAGATCATAACCCTCGATTTTTTTGAGGAATACATCCTAGCCATGACTCTTTAGGTTATCGATAGCATCGTCATGGTATAATAAGGCTTCACATCTGTTCATCTTTCTGCAAACGACGGGTGCCATGAACACTGTAACAAGGATGCAATAGAGATTAATTAGAATAGTTTTAGGTTCCAATCGTGCGAGAAACATAAATAGGTCTGAACGGAGAGTGGAAACACGGAAATACCAGAGCCTGTGGGTTATCATAACTCATCGGATAGTGAGAGAGAAAACCAGAGGATTCATTGTATTCCTTACCATCTCTCACGATGAGTGCCAAAAACAGTTATATCGACACCATGGCATAGAAAGCTTATTATATTTTTACATTGGCAGTCATGGAGTGATTCTCACTGCCGTCTTTTCTTTGAATGGGGCAGCTGGGTGGGAGATTTTGTCGAGTACAGTAATCCTCTCATTGCTAGTCTCAACAATAATCATCATTCGCCTCGTCATCATAAGTTTTGAACAGTTCAATCATATAAGAGGTGGAGGACAACCCTGTAATTCGTTGATTTACAACTGGAGGTGGCTTGCACACAGAGTTGTCTTTGTTATGATGTTAATTGCCATATCATCATGCCTCTTAATCTGATGCACTTATCTTCTCTTCTCCCACCTCCCCTAAATCCTCCATAAAGTTCGATAGAACTCGACATGGCACAATTATGTCAAAAAGTTACTATTATGGCAAATTGGTTGTGAAGGTGTACTTGTCATTATTCTAATAATGAAAAAAAAAAACTATGTAGTTTAAATGTTTTATGTTTTTTTTTTTTTTTTTTTTTTTTTTTTTATTCTTTTTAACTGAGTTTTGTTTAAAATATGGTAAAAAATTTAGAAGGGTAGATGGAAGTGCATATTTTAGTGATTGGAATTACATATTTTGGGTGCTTTAGAGTTTTTGAGAGTGCTGAATCAATTTATGCATTCAAAAATATAATTTAAGGAATGTAAAATTGCAATTTCGCAAATAAATGATTTACCCTATTTCATGATAGTGGCCAACAAAAATATAAAGGGTTTCATGAACTTGCTTATTAGAAACTATTGTAATGTAATGATTATGTATGGAAGTTTATTTTGAAAATATTGTATAATCAAACAATAAATATCATAATAGAACAATATAGACAAATTCAAGAGTAGATATTGTTTCTTCACACATGAGAACTAAACTCTATTGACTCATCTATTTAATCAATGTAATAATATCATTTTGGGTTTTTCAAAGTAGGGGTCGTTGGCACTAACCTTCTGCAAATTTAGCTTGTTTGTCCTACGTGGGGATTTCTTAGGTGGTGATTGGTTCCATTTTCTCATGATGACATGTCTCCACTACTGGATCTGGGATGACCTATAGACTTCTTTACAATTTCCATAGATCTAGTTTAGGGGAGGCACATGTGGCCAATAGGCCTAGGCTTGAGCCCACTCAAGAGGACAGACATGATGGGCTTGTTAGGACTCGTGGCGATATTAGTAATGAAGTTCATGTGAATGACATGGGAAGATATAGGTACCATGCACAAGGTTCACTTCTTGAGGCTAACAGAGAGATTTTGTCTCATACCGGAGTGTGGAATGGTAGGGTTTCTCAGTTTAATGGTCATGGGGGGCCTGGGTCTTCTTCTTTCAGAGGTGGAGGTGTGGAGGAACAGGTCCATAGGTCTAACTCCCCCGACCATCAACGTCATGGTCAGGCCAACATTACTACGCGGAAAAACACTACTATAACATATTATGAATTCTTATGAAATATAATTGCTTAATAACAATTAAACACAGTGTAAGCACATTAATACCGTTGCCATCCATAATCCACGGCATTAACAATAATTCACAAATACAACGGAATTACATGTAAACATTGCTAGAATCACAGACATGCATATTAAATTGAAATTATATGCATGTATATACTTATCTTTTAGATTGGATGTAATTCACCAACTGCATGTAGACTTCCCACGAACCTCCCAGCCTTAGACCGTGCTACTCATCACTCTCAGCAGTAGGTCACCCCCGAGCTGGGAATAATCTCCACCGGGTAGGGATTCCTAGGCTAGGCAAGGTTTACAGGAAGAATACACATAAAAGAAGGAGGATTCTCTCCCAGGAACCACTTATGCCCACTGCCCACAGACTCTCCTTCCCCACATGCCTGTCCCACCCTAGGAGTATACACCTTCACTATCACCTAGATAGTCCTTCGGCTGCTAGCCTCCCTTGCCTTAGGCTTTAGCAACAGAATGGACCAAAAATATCCAAGCTCTGTGGAAGCTATAGGGTTCCTTCCAGGAGCTCTCTCCTTCCTCTACGCACTCTCTCACCTTGAGAGGTCGCTCACAGGCCAGGCAACCTGTCCCTTCAACCTCAAACACCTCTCTCACTTGGAGAGAGTGTTGTATATGCTGGCCAACAAGCAACCCGTAGTCAAGCACTGCACGGCCACAACAATCAACTGGAACATAGACACGAACACCCAAAGATGACGACAGACAGACGCAATAGCATAACAAGGCTCAGCAATTACGAGAGACTTTGGTTTTCTCAACCGACAACACAAGATGGCTTCTTGGTTTTGGTTTCAGAAATGTGTAAGGGTACACAAAGATTCCATGCAGAGGCTGAGATGGTTCAAGTGATGGAACTAAGTATGAACACCAGACAGAGGTCTCTCTTGGACACCCGTCAGTTTTCGATGGAGGATCGAGAACAGACTCCCGACTCAGGTGATGGATGGAGGAATGTCGGACGAACCCCCAACACAGATCTCTTCTTAGGTTTTAACTGCATGCACCTGGGCTGACACGTGTCGCCCATGAGGCTGCATGCGCTTCATCAGTTGGTGTGTGCTTTTAGGCACGTGTTTCCCCTTCCATGGATTTGGGATCAAAGAAACACATTTCACACATCACTTTAGGATAATAATTTAATATTATTCTCAAGGGTTTAAGGCTACCCAGTCTTTGTGGAAGCTTAGTCCCCCATCATTCATTCATCGTGTTCAGTCCACACGCAGAGATGTTTTTACATTAATAATGTGCACCATTACATGTACAAAAATCAGGCTCTCGGCCTTCAACACTTAGGCTCTCTGGCCTAATAATCACATAAGCCCACCAACTTATATAAACTTGTCTCACCAGCCTATAAAACATAATTACAATTCATAATTCAAGATTTATACTTCATAGACATGATTTACAACAGGGCTCGGCCTTGGGGACATTACAATCCCCTCCCCTTATTTTTGCAATGTCCTCAGTGCAACTTTACACTGCATCTGCAAGCTTTTCAAAATATTAAAAAAGATGCGGGTACTCTTCCCGCATAACATATTTATTCTCCCATTTCGTGTCCTCGGGACCATACCAGATCCACTGGACCTTTACAAGCCCTATAGCTCGATTCCAGAGCTATTTGTTTTTCCTGTCCAATATGCGCACAGGATGCATTTGCAGGACACCTTCTTGTTCCACCTGAATCACATTCCAATCGATAACATGATTAGCATCAGGTATATATTTCTTAAACAATGAAACATGAAACACATTATGTATAGTCATGGATGCAGGTAATGTAAGCATATATGAAATTGGCCCAATCCTTTCCAGGATTTCAAATGGCCCACAAAATCTGGCTACCAACTTGGCGCAACTTCCCAACTTCAGGGAACTCCTATTAGCTTTCACTTTTAGGAAAACATGATCACCCACTTTGAACTCTCTGTGGGTTTTGTTCTTATCAGCATAACTTTTCTGCCTTCAAATTCTGCTTAATTTTTATCATTTGGTCCTCCATATCCCTCAGCAACTCTAGCCCAACTACTGCTCTATCAGCTGGATTATCCCAGCTGACTGGAGTATTACACTTTCTTCCATAAAGTGCTTCAAATGGGCTCATCTTCAACGATGAATGATACCCATTGTTGTAGGTGAATTCTACCAAGTGTAGGTAGTCTTCCCATCTTGATGGTTTGTCCATCACATACATTCTCGGTATGTCTTTTATTACTCTGTTCACCCTCTCTGTCTGTCCATCAGACTTAGGATGATAAGTTGTACTAAAGTTCATATTTGTTCTGAATCCTTTGAACAATCCTTTCCAGAAATTCAAGGTGAATTTTGGGTCTCCGTCGAACACAATCGTTTTAGGAATTTCGTGCAATCACGCCACTTCCTTTATGAAAATATCAACAACATATGTTGCCTTGTGATTTGTTTTCAGTGGAATAAAATGGGAAGCTTTTGTAAGCTTGTCCACCACCACCATGATAGAATCATTCAGCTTGGTTGTTCTACGCAATCCCGTAATAAAATCCATCGTTACTACTTCCCACTTCCACTCATGAATGGGTAAAGGTTGCAACAACCCTGCTAGGTGCCTATGATCAGCTTTAACTTTCTGGTACTCCATACATCTGCCGATGTATTCAGCGATCTCTCTCTTCATACTGGGCCAAAAGTAATGGCTCTTGACTGTTACTACTGTTTTCTGATATCCAGGGTGCCCTACATAAGGCACATTATGCATCTCCTGCAAAATCATTTGTTTCAAGCACTGGACATTGGGTACAAAAATTTTGTTCTTGTACAACAATATTCCATTTGTTTCCAATTTATAAATTTCCATCTTCTGTGGCATCTTACCCTACTGTAGCTCGGCTACCAATTCTCTATACTACAGATCTACATTTGCAGCCTCCAAAATTCTCCTTTTAATATCAGTCTGATACATGCTAATTCCTGTAGCATGTAATTCATGCACCCTCTTGCTGAGTGTATCAGCCACTTTATTCTCCATTCCTTTGATATGCTTCATCTCAAAGTCGTACTCACACAGAAATTCTAGCCACCTACTTTTTCTAGTATTTAAGGTTGTCTGATCAAACAAATATTTCAGACCGTTATGTTCTGTTCTAAGTTCAAACCTCCTTCCCATGAGGTAATGCCTCCATTTCTTTAGAGCATGAACTATGGCTCCCAACTACAAGTCATGGGTTGCATAGTTCTTCTCGTGCTCTTTTAATTTCCTTGACTCATAACAGATTACGAATCCATTATGACTGAGGACCCCTCCCAGTCCTTCTTTGCATGCATCAGTGCATACTATGAAATCTGCATTTGGATCTGCAATGCTCAGGATTGGAGCACTGGTTAACAGTTGCTTCAATCGCTGGAAAATTTCCTCCCATTCCTCTATCTAGTGAAACTATTTCCCCTTTCTTGTAAGGAAGTGATAGGGTGATCTATCTTGGAAAACCTTGCGATGAACCTTCTGCAATAACCAGCCAATCACATGAAGGATCTAACTTCTGTTACATTCCTTGGCGCTAACCATTCTCTAATGGATTCAATCTTCTCAGGTTCTACCGCTATCCCATCCTTCGAGATAATATGTCCCAAGTAATGGATCCATTCCTGATAAAACGAACACTTTCTCAACTTGGCATACAGTTGGTGCTCTCTTAGCACCTGCAACACCATCCTCAGATGTTGTTCATGTTCTTCTTTGGTCCTGGAATACACCATAATGGCATCCAGGAAGACGATGACAAACTTGTCTAGATAGTGTAACAACCCTAGTAGAATATATGTTTAGGGATTATTAAGTAAAAAAATTATTAGGTAATTAATTTTTCTAACATATTATTAATTAAACAAAGATTGGTATAATGATACTAATTAAATATTTATTAATTAATTAATAGTTAGAATTTGAATAATTAATTACCTGTTACATTCATTGACATGGGTATTAAATTAAGAGGGTTAATAAATTATATTGTTTAAATTAAGGGTTTACCTAAGAGGGGATAAGGAGCATTAATAAATGGATAAGGAACATTAATAAGTGGATAAGGGGCATTAACTAGGTGGATAAGGTAATAAATGTGTAGGTAAAGAAATAAATGAGGAGAAAGGGCGGTGAAGGGGGGATATGAGCGGAAGAGGGTTTACAGAAGAGGGGATTATCATTCAACTTGGATTTTGGGGGACGACTCTCTTGGATTTGGGGAATTTGCTGGAGAGAGTTTGAGTTGGGGAGTCGGGCAAAGGATTAGTACATGGGGCACCGTTTTGCTGGGGGTTTTGGGCATGGGGGCTAGGATATCCATATGGTATCTTGGAGCTAGGTAGTTGTCCTAGTTGGCAGGGTGGAAACAAGGTTTGGGCAGAGTTGGTCAGCGCATTAGGAAACAACAAAGCAACGAGCTGGACAACCGGGTCGACGGAGAAACTAGCATCAGGAAGAGGTAAAATTGTTTTATTCTATTATGAAATTATTATTCGTTGATAAATTTATATGCGTATGTGCTGAATTTATAAGAAATTACTGAGTTTCTGAAATCAAGTAGAAGATACTGTTTTGTTTATGGAATTAATGGATGTAAAATTAATTTGGTTATTACACATGGTATCAGAGCGCCTTAGTTTGAAATCTGGGCCTATGGGCCAGGTTCCAACTCCAACTCCAGCTCCACCTAACCTGCAAGCCAAGCACACAATTTTTTTACATAGATATAAATATAAACGAAATATACATACTAAAAAATTTTAACACAGATGTAGACAAAAAAAATGTAGAATTTAGAAAGTCAAAATCAAATAGGGGCCATGCTTCATTGAAACCTAAAAGTAACATCATTAACATGAGGTCTAAGCGTAAGAAAAAGAACTCATGTTTTGAGAGTTTTTTTTTTAATTTTGTAAACTAGCTAGGGTTTTTTTTTTTCATTCATATAGAAGGCTTGATATGGTTAACAAAACCACCACTAAATCTTATCAGAAAACCAATAAATCTTATCAGAAATTTTTAGAAGATAAAAAAAAAAAAATCATGAAAAACAATAAACATAGATTCTAATATATTATAAAAAAAAATGTATTACATAAAAATCGAATTGATTTGAAATGAGAAACTATACATGGTTTTTGCACCAAAAGAAGACCACTCTCTACCCTGAGCCTTCTCAGGCAAAGATATTCAAGAGATCCTCCACCTTCATTTATCTGTATTGTCTTAAATTTCAACAATGCATGAATTATGCAAGAAACACGCATTATATAATTAATGCGAACACATTATATAATTATGCACCAGAAAATGAGTTAAAATAAACATGTTGTTTGGGTGGCTTATGTAGTATTTTTGCAGCTAAGAAAAACCGCCATCTTATAGAAACGAGTAATAAAAAAAAATATAATAAAAATAAGTAAACAATGAAAAAAAAGGGTAAAAATAAATAATGCCTTTCTAGACCATGTCCTCCTTGAAGCGCACGTTGAAGCCAGCGGTGGCACCAGGCGAAGCCCCGATTGAGGGCAGGAAGAGAGCGAGGCGGCGGTGGAGGGTCGGGATTGGAATTGGAGACTTTTCCTATTCTGCGTTGTTCCCTTCTACGATGGAATATGAGTCTGCGTAATTCCCTGGGTTCTGGCTTTGGTCAAACGCTTATGAGAAAAGCGTTGATCAGTAGAAAGACCTGCATCAGAGAACTTCAAGTCGTAGAGGCCAACGCAACTATCTCTCAAATGCTTCGGTGCAACAATATTAATACGCAGTCTCTCCGCATCCTCCACGGACTGAATTGAAGGATGCAAAGCCTCAACAAGTCAGTCGAAACTAAGCACCAGACATCAAGTCACATGGAGGAGGAACTCATAAGGGGTCTCGAAATGGGTGCACTACGCGTCCAGAAAAAAAAAAAAAGGGCCAGTGCTAAACAACATACAAACCAAAGCCCAGCTCCAAACCAATGAAGAGGAGGGGATCATAGTTAGTGAACAGTTGCAGAATGCAATACAAACAAAGCACCAAGCTAAGGCACCGAGGGAGGAGCCACGAGGCTATATGTGCATTACACACCTTCTGAATACCATATATGAACAATGCCATGTTCCCCATCAGTAAAAAAAAAATACACTGGAGCTGCACCATGCTTTTCAGACCGGATATTTGAACCCACGCTGTCAGATATTTAGTAACAAATCGTGTGTATATATGTGTAGGAGGGGAAGCCCGCGAGTTTGACCCCGGGACTTTCCGCCCCCGCCCCAATCACTTTAACAACCATAGCTACCAACGCACCACCACTCAGAAGGTCCAGAGTTTGAAACTCCCTCATAGACTCCANCAAAAAAAAAAAAAACAAACAGAAAAAAAAAAATCCAAGAGAACAAGCCATCACCCAAGAATGCCAGTGAACACATACCAAAGCACTCAACACACAAGCACCCAAATATCAAGCGCCATGCCAATGGAGGAGCCCGTAATGGGCCAAAACACGAAACCCTAAGCATGCAAGAGCCAAGCCATTAAACAACACAACGCACTCAGGTCGAGACCAAACACCTAGAGCACCAAGCCACATAGAGGAGGAGCACCTGGTTATCATGTTGTCTCATAATCTCATTGTTTTTTTTCTTGATGGCATTGAGCACCTACAAAATGGCATTTTGTAGTTGGGTCAACGGGTTGTATACAATATTCAAAGCAGGGCATCGTTAGGAGCATTTCCTGCTGCAAACCCTACTGAAATATCAGGCAGACATGGGGTATCATTTCCTTACTGCAAATTGGTAAGATTCACAGCAGCATATGGAGTACAAAGGCAAAAAAAAAAATTGCAATCAGATCAATTCAGACAAGCCTAACGCATAAGCAGCAAGCATAAAACACTCAGACCAAGTCACCGAGGAGCAGAGGGAATGCGCCATGTGCTTGATGCACCCTCCATCCCTGGAACACGAGTTACCAGGGCCGACCAAGCAGAGAAATGGCTATGGCCACCGGTCTCCTCCTTCACCCTGAACGCTTCAAAAAAAATATGAAATGTGAAAGGGGAGGGTAGATTTCGAAGAGAGAAGAATGAGGGAATTAGGGTTAGGGTTAGATAGGAGGGCACTGGAGGAAGAGGGCACATGGGCTTCATGCGTGCCCACCCTTTGTTTTCAATTTTTTTTTTTAATTGTTTTTAAAGTAATTGTTAAATTTATTAATTGTTTAAATTTATTATGGTTTTTAAATTAATTGTTTTTTTTTAATTTATTGTTTAAATTAATTGTTTTTTTTTTTATTTATTGTTTAAATTAATTGTTTTTTTTTTTAATTATTGTTTAAATTAATTGCTTTTAATCTATTATGGAAGTCTATGGGTTTTGAACCCCTGACCACCACCCACTACCTAAGCCTTAAGCAACAACCAAACACCAACGCACCATGTATGTGCCTTTGAAAAAAATAAAATAATAATAATAATTAAATTAATTGGAAGGATTAAGTAAATTAGTGATGAATTAATTAACACTAATAATAATATTAATTTACGGGAATAAATTGAAAGTGTTGATTAAGGCGATTGAAGCATAGGATTAAGTTTAGTCTAGATTATTAGTTTTTTTTATAAATTAATAAACATAGGGTTGGAAGTCACTTTAATCAGTTGTAAGCAAAAAGTTTAAAGGACTTAGACTAGTACAAGTGGGAAGGATGCGGCATACGCACTAGGAGAGTAAGCAAGTGGAATTGACAAGTGTGGTGCAATGCTAGCGTAGCTACAGGGCAAGGGAACCAATAGGTTTTTTCTTTCAAGGGTGAAGAAATCAATCTTAGACGCTTAATCCTAATCCTAACCTAGCCAATCCCCTAAAGGAGTAATGTCTATTTACAGACAAGTAAATAAAAATTACGCCTAACCCTGTTTCTAGTTTAAGTAGCACCAATTTGAAACATCCTGGAACTCACCCTGACAACTTTGGTTGATGCAGGTTAAAGCATACAGGATGGTCAAGACTCAAGGGAGTCGAGGCATGGGAGCATCATTGTAAGCACTGCCAACACCGCCAGCACCACCAACACCATCGCCCAAACTAGCTCTCATACTGAACTCGTTGGAAGCCATTAATGAGACTTTAAAGGGGTGACAACTGGCAGGGATTGAAGTGGAACCCCCATCACCTGGAACGGGCAATCCGGAAGTGTCAATGGATTCAGGGGGAGGACCTTCACCTAAAGACATCACGCGAGAATTATAGAAGATCAAACTTCTGGAGTTTGCCGGGGGTCGCACCAGTGAACGCGCGGAAGCATGGTTGGAAGGCATGACAAGGTGTTTTTCCTTAATGGACTATTCGTCCAACTCAAAGGCAAAGATCGTAATTTTTCAGTTAAGAGACAATGCCTTGAACTGGTGGGGCAACCTGGAAAGACAACTGCACCTTACCCTAGACACAATATCTTGGGAACTTTTCAAGGAGAGGTTCTGAAGGAAATATCTACCAGCATACTATGAGGAACAACAAGTAGGGGCATTGCATGCCTTAGTACAGGGAAACAGAACTGTAGAAGAATATGAGATCAGATTTATGGAACTGGTCAAATATGTTTCGTATATGGATAATGACCAACGACAGGCAGAGTGCTTCGTCTATGGATTGAACCCTAAGATAAGAGCTATGGTGCGGATGTGGAAACTGTCTTCAATAGTGGAGGCGATGGAAAATGCACGTTATGTGGAAGAACACATGAACTTAACCGGGGGTACAAGACCGACATTTCTGCATCATCCTGGATTTGTAGGGAAGGCCCCGAGGACATTTCCTAGGGGAGGGGGCTCAAGGCCACTGCCATATGGTAACAGAGTCGCTCCAAGGACAGTAGCCACAAGGATTTCAATGGAAGCGAGTGCAGCATCTCGTTCATCGCCAACGGTGCAAATAGGTCCATGACCATCTCAGGGAACAACGAGTAGGGGCAGGGGTTCCAGGGGAAGGAACTCATTTCAGAGACAGTCACATAACAATGCACAGGTTCAATATTGTGTTACCTGTTGGGGATGCGGAGGACCCCATTACCAGCATGACTGACTAGAGTTACAATCTGGGTTTTTGCATAGAGAAGGAAAGGCGTCAATGGGGAGATCAAGTAGCAGCCATCAGATTTACACAGTGGTTAATAACCGCCAGGATGAACATCAATCCACGGTGGTGGAGTCATCAAGTACACTAAATCATATCATTGTTAAGATTTTGTTTGATTCTCGTGCGACAGATAGTTTCATTTCACCATCTACATTAGAAAAGAGTAGGTTGGCAGCCTATGAGCACGATGACTTTAAACAAATCGAGATGGCTTCGGGGGAAAAACAAGCGGTAGGACCTAGTGTCGATAATTGTATAGTAGACGGGAGTGTGTAATACCAGGTTGAAGGTATATGTCACTACTCTCGGGGCATATGACCTAATCATTGGAATGGATTGGTTAGCAGCTGATGGAGCCATGGTAGATTGTTTTGCAAAGAGGGTGCTTTGTGTCAACGATGAAGGAAGACCAGTAGAGATCCAAGGTGTACAGAGAAAAGTGTCGTTACGCTTTATATCAACTATGAAGGTTAAGTGATGCTTGAGGCAAGGGTGTCAAATTTATGTAGGGGAAGCAGTGAATGAAAGGAAGGGACCCTCATTGGATCAGTACCCAGTATTGTCATAATTTAAAGATGTTTTTCCGAATGAGTTACTAGGGTTACCTCCTGAGAGGGAGCTTGATTTTACTATTGAGCTAAAACCTGGTACAAAACCAATCTCCAAGACTCTGTATCGGATGACAGCAACCGGAACTTTGCGAATTGCAAATGCAGTTGAAAGAGTTACTAGAATTAGGGCTAATAAGGCCCAGTGTCTCACCTTGGGGCGCACTAGTAATTTTTGTAAAGAAGAAGGATGGATCCTTACGAATGTGTATAGACTACAGGGACTTGAACTGTGCTACAGTGAAAAATAGGTACCCAATGCCGTGAATAGATGACCTCTTCGATCAGATGAAAGGAGCAGCAGTATTCTCAAAGATTGATTTGCGATCAGGGTATCATTAGTTAAGGATTAAGGAAGGTGATATCCCAAAAACTACCTTTTGAACTCGGTTTGGACATTACGAATTTGTCGTAGTACCTTTCGGATTGACCAATGCACCAATAGTATTCATGAGCCTCATGAATGGCATATTTCGGAAGTACTGAGATCAATTTGTACAAGTCTTTCTAGATGACATCCTCATCTATTCCAAGAATGAAAGCGAACATGAGGAACACTTGCGAATAGTGTTACCTTCCCTTAGAGAGAACAAATTGTATGGGAAGTTGTCAAAGTGTTCCTTCTTACAGAAAGAGATCCACTATTCAGGTCATATAATTTCTGGCGAAGGAATCTCTGTGGACCCAGAAAAGGTAAAGGCCATTATGGAGTGGCCAGTGCCGAAAAATGCCCATGAGGTGAGAAGCTTCATGGGGATAGCAGGTTATTATCGGATATTTGTGGAAGGATTCTCCAAAATAGAGAAACCCATCACCACCTTGCAGCGTAAGGGTGCCAGGTATGAATGGACAGAAGAGTGTGATAGAGCATTCATTGAGCTTAAGAGGTTACTAACCAATGCACCAATTCTACGAGTGCTGGATATGGAAAAGGACTTCACAGTCTGCACGAATGCCTCAAAGCAAGGGTTGGGGGCCATGCTAATGCAGGATGGAGGAGTGATAGCTTATGCATCAAGGAAGTTGAAGAAACATGAAGAGATATACGCGACTCATGATTTAGAGTTGGCAGCTGTAATGCTAGCTCTGAAAATTTGGAGGCACTATCTTGTGGGGCAAAACCTTGAGCTCAAAACGGACCATCAAAGTTTAAAACATCTCTTCACTCAAAGAGATCTGAATGCCAAGCAAAGGCGATGGAGTGAGTTTATGAGTGAGTACAATTTTGGTATTTCGTACATAAAGGGAAAGGAAAATGTGGTCACAGATGCCTTGAGTAGGAGACCACGTATCTTCTCCTTGGTAACCTTAAAGGTCAATTTGAGGGAACATGTGTTGACACAACTCCCAGGAGACAGTTGGTATTTAAAGTTTACTTCAAACCTCCAGAGTGGGAGGCAGTTAGATCTAAAGTATGAAGGATATAGTCTAGAAACAGACGGACTGTTAAGATATCGAGGAAGGATGTACATCCCTGAGAATGGGGATATTCAAAGCATCGTACTGAAGGAATCCCATAGAGCACTTTATTGTGTGCATCCGGGTGTGAAGAAGATGTACGCAGATATGAGGAAGCTCTTATTTTGGGTAGGAATGAAGCGCGATGTAGTCCATTTCGTCGCCAAATGCCTAGAGTGTCAACAAGTGAAAGTCGACCACCATCACCCGGCAGGCCTCCTACAACCACATGATGTCCCTATGTCCAAGTGGGAAGTCATCTCTATGGATTTTGTTGTGGGGTTGCCGCTCACATCTCATAGACACAATTCCATTCTTGTGATAGTGTATAAGTTAACCAAGAGTAATCATTTTATTCTGGTTAGAGACACTTACGATGTCATTGATGTGGCACGTGTGTTTGTAAGCGAGGTTATCCGTTTTCACGGGATACCTAAGAAGATAATTTCAGATAGGGACGCCAGATTGACTTCTAGGTTTTGGACAAGTTTACAGTCAGTGTTGGGGACTTAGTTGAACTTAAGCACAGCTTATCATCCTGAAACAGATGGGAAAACTGAGAGAGTAAATCAAGTCATGGAAGACATGCTTAGGATGTATGTCATGGTTAATCAAACCCAGTGGGAGAAGTAATTGCCTTTGGTAGAGTTTGCCTACAATAATAGTTTTCATAGCTCCATTAGAATGCCACCCTACGAAGCTTTGTATGGGAGGCCATGCAGAATGCCATTGAGTTGGGATAGACTAGAAGACCGAGTAATAGTTGGGCCAGAATTGATTCAAGAGATGGAAGAACAGGTGATTCAGATTAGGCAGAGACGAAAGGAAGCACAGGATAGGCAGAAAAGTTATGCGGATGCACACAGGACCGACCGAAGTTATGAAGTGGGAGACTAGGTTTTCATTCGTATTTGGCCTAATAAGAGTACCATACGGTTCAGGAAGGGGACTAAGTTGTCACCTCAATTTATAGGACCATTCAGGATCCAAGAGAAAATTGGACCCATTGCATATCGTCTCGTACTGCCACCCCACTTGCATAAAACTCATAATGTATTTCATGTATTTGTTTTATGTCATTATGTTGCAGATGAATCACATAAACTAAATTGGAAGGAATTGCAGGTATCAGACGTGGGAACCCTCACGGTAGAACCATTACGCATATTGGACCATAGAGTCCGACAGCTCAGAAACCGTCTAGTAGACCAAGTTAAGGTCTAGTGGGACAAGTATAGTCCAGGATTTGCAACTTGGGAAGATGCTGAGACATTACGATGAGACTATCCCTCACTATTTTGACCACCTCGAGAACATGTTTCTCGAAGGTGGGGTGTGTGTAACATCACCTTTTGACTTAGACAACTAGGATTACCTGAGGCCTATATACTTTATTTTCTAGTCACAATGAAACTATTAAGTGATACACTTAAACTTTAAATGTATGAACTTTTATGAATGTTCAAATGTTATTGATGATGATGTATATGATGTGACATATTGTGAGAATGTGAATTTAATGAATGTTTAAATGCTATTAGGATGATGTTGGATATGATGCAATCTATTTTGGGTAAATGATAATCTTATGAATGGGTGTCGAAATT
>ML780268.1:577451-587905 GCA_009831015.1 Picea engelmannii | reverse complement strand
ACCACAATTGTCTAAATAAAAATTGTTGAATTGGATAATAGTAATTAAAGGATTTCTCAAACAATTGATTGGTTTGTTGTCTTTTATAAAAGACTAGCCTTGTTGACTGGATTGGATGCATACATAAATTATTAAAGGATGATAGTTTTGATTATTAGTACATGCACGAGACTTGTATGTACTAGCTACACATGCATTTCTTGTACATATACACTAGTAGGTATGAGTTTTCTTGACTTACTTACTGATAATGTCGGTTAATTGTTATTAATGTGTGAACCATGTTTCTTTTCCTTTGACCATAAGATACCTTAACTTTGGGACGAAGTTTCCTGAAGGGTGGGTGTATGTAACAACCCTAGTAGAATATATGTTTAGGGATTATTAGGTAAAAAATTTATTAGGTAATTAATTTTTCTAACATATTATTAATTAAACAAATATTGGTATAATGATACTAATTAAATATTTATTAATTAATTAATGGTTAGAATTTGATTAATTAATTGATTAATTAATTACCTGTTACATTCATTGACATGGGTATTAAATTAAGAGGGTTAATAAATTATATTGTTTAAATTAAGGGTTTATGGAAGAGGGGATAAGGAGCATTAATAAATGGATAAGGAACATTAATAAGTGGATAAGGGGCATTAACTAGGTGGATAAGGTAATAAATGTGTAGGTAAAGAAATAAATGAGGAGAAAGGGCGGTAAGGGGGGATATGAGCAGAAGAGGGTTTACGGAAGAGGGGATTATCATTTGACTTGGATTTTGGGGGAGGGATCTCTTGGATTTGGGGAATTTGCTGGAGAGAGTTTGAGTTAGGGAGTTGGGAAAAGGATTAGTACAGGGGGCACCGGTTTGCTGGGGGTTTTGGGCATGGGGTCTAGGATATCCATATGGTATCCTGGAGCTAGGAAGCTGTCCTAGTTGGCAGGGTGGAAACAAGGTTTGGCAGAGTTGGTCAGTGCATTAGGCAACAACAAAGAAGCAGGATGGACAACCGGGTCGATGGAGAAACTAACATCAGGAAGAGGTAAAATTGTTTTATTCTGTTATGAAATTATTATTCGTTGATAAAATTATATGCGTCTGTGTTGAATTTATAAGAAATTACTGAGTTTCTGAAATCAAGTAGAAGATATTGTTTTGTTTATGGAATTAATGGATGTTAAATTAATTTAGTTATTACAGATAGTCTCTGAATACTGCATTCATGAAGCTCATAAAAACAATGGGTGCATTTGACAGTCCAAATGGCACCACTGTGAACTCGTAATGACCATACCTTGTTCTAAAGGCAGTCTTGTTGATGTCTTCATCTTTTATTCTTACTTGGTGATATCCTGATCTTAGATCTATTTTCGAAAAGATATTTGCATCCTTCAACTGATCGAAGAGATCATCAAGCCTCGGTAGAGGATACTTGTTATTCATTGTTACTTTCTTCAATTGCCTGAAATCGATGCACAATATTAGTGTTCTGTCCTTCTTCTTTATGACCAGGACCAGGGCACGCCAAGGCGACATGCTTGGGAGTATATACCTCTTCTTCAGAAGTTCTTCAAGCTGTAGCTACAACTCTTTCAGTTCTGGTGCACTCATCCTGTACGAAGCCTTTGACACTAGAGCTGCTCTAGGAATCAAGTTTATAGAGAAATCGATATCCCTTTTCAGAGGTAGTCCAGGTACTTCCTGGAATACATATTCAAACTCTTTAAGTACCTCATGATCCTCAATACTTGACAACTTATCCTTAGGCATTTCCCCCACATGGGCTGCAAATAATTGACAACCTTTTATGTAGCACTTCTTCAACTGCATTGCTGAGATTTTTCTAACAGTAACAACTCTAGAAATTCCTTATATGGCTCTTTGATTCCCTTCTTCATCAAAGCAAGTGAATGTCTTTTTCCGACAATCCAAGATGGCATGGTGTTGGTCCATCCAGTCCATCCCAATTAGATAGTCATAAGAGCCTAACGGTAGAATGTTCAAATCGGCCTTCGTGCTTAGTCCATTCATGTCTATAGGACAGGACTTGCCTAACTTGGTGGCTTTCCTCTTGGTTATTGTAGCTAACTACACTAACCAATACTTTTCATGTTTTCTTCTTATCAAATGCAAAATTTCTACCACTCTAGGGTCTATATAACTATGGCTAGCCCCTTAATCAACTAAAATAGTAAATGGTTGGTTTTTGATCATACCTTCTACTTCAATCATGTGTGACTGATACTCAACTTGCTTGTTGTTCAGAGATGCATAGATCCTTGGAATTCTACTGCCCATGTCCTCCACTGTCTCAACATGCTAAACATTGTGGAGAACTCTTACTTTATCATTTCTCTAGGGGCAATCTTTGTACCTATGGTTTTCTTTACAACCCCAACATTCCATAGGTGGCGGCCTTGACATTTGCCCACTCACTTCAACCTTCCCGGGCTCTCTAAGAGACATTTGTACTTGAGGACTGTTTCTGAAAAAGGGTGGCTTATTTCCCTTCTGCCTCTGTTCTTTCTTGAACTTTTTTTGGTCATCCCAAGCCTTCCGAAAGGCGGGCTTTTCTCTTTGTTATTCAAATAAGCACTTCGCTCTTCTTATCATTTCTTCCATAGTATTTGGGTCATCATACTGAATCGTATCCCCAATAGGAGGCGGTAATCCACTCAGGTACCTCTGAATATTGACAGACTCATCTTTGATGAACGGAACATACTTCAGTAATTCCAAAAACTTTCGTTCATACTCATCAATGATCTTGTTGTCCAGCTTGAGTTCAAATAACTCTTTCATCTTTGTGTCATAATATCTTTTAGTTAAGTATTTCCTCTCAAAATACCTCTTGAATTCTTTCCATGTGATGTCCCTTTCCCTAATGTGTTGCACTTACACAAGTTGATCCCACCACATGGATGCCTTTCCCTTCAGTTGGTACATGGAAATCCTGCCCTCTGCATGAGAGGAATAATTTTGTAGTTGAAAGTATTTCCTCATACCCAACAACCAAGTTTAGACATCTTCCTCCTCATGTTCTCCATCGAACATTGAAGGCTTGATCTTGTTCATTTCCCCTTTCAATTCATCCATCCCAGATCTCTTATGCTTTCTGGTAGGAGATGGGCTTGAACTACTGTGTGCTTCCCTACTGGAATACTTTGGGGAGCGGCGATGATTTCTACTGACACTCCTTGATCTTCTTTTCCTCTCAGGGGTCCTACGACTCTCTGTCTTTCTTGAGTCACTCTCCTTTTCCAATTTCTTTTCTATTCTTTCCAGACTCTTCAACATCCTTAAGTTGAATTCACCTTGCTTATCCCTAACTTTCATGAGCTTTTGACTATCAGTTCGGTGATCCTGGGCATCTTTCTGCAATCTTTCAATGATTTTCATCATATGTCCTTCCTTATCCATCTCTTTTCCTTGCCCATTAGGGTTTGATCCTTCGACTCCCAAATTGACATTCCTTCCTTCTCTTTCGTTCTCTGAATTGGAGGCAATCCACACCTCTTCCATTCTCTGCTCTCAATGACAACCCTATTCGGTTTTGACACTTGCTAAGATTCTACAAACACATGTCCAAACAACAGGGATTTGTCAGGTCATCATTCTTAGCAAATTCCACACATTCAAAACCATTATGATTTAAGAAAACGCTTCGAATTCACAAATTTTTTGAGTTTTGCTCGGCTCTATAATTTTCATGTGATACCTCCCTCTTTCTCCCTATTGTCATAACCAAAGGTCATGAGAAAATGCGAGACTACTAGGTGTTACTTGGGCTTTCAACCTTCGAAGAGTTTAAGGTACACACATCTATCTCCCAGAGTTTTGATTTACCGAATTCGTGTAAATCAGGTGGATTGGCGGTCCACGTTTACCCAACATCCAACAGTTAAAAATCCACTACGGTTCTTCCGTCTTCGAAGATTTCGGGACTTCGAAACTTCAGGTTTCGGGTTTTTGGTAACCAGGAGTTCACGATGCCGCGACTCCAAATCTCTTATCACTTCAATACCCGAATTCCGATATGGAAATTCATGTATGAGATCAATGGTTGCGAGCCTCTCATGATCCGACGATCGAAATCTCTCCTAAGATTACACCTATCAAATATCTTCAGTCCTAACTTCCTCGCTAGCTGGCTGGATCCGATGGCTCATGGGATTTCGGCACTTCTTCCTGGAAGCGCTCCACCATCCGATTCTACCCTTGTTAATCTCTTTCGCGATTCGAGACTTGGAGTGACCAAAAATTTGGCCTACACTCCAAGTTCATGATCCCTGAATTCACGAAATGATCCAACAGTCCTGATTCCCCACGATCTGATGACTCAGATCTCACCAGCATTTCACATATCGGGATTTTGTGTGTCACGAGGTCGAAGTATTTTCCACCTTCATCCTCCCTATTCTCGAAATCTTGATTTCTTCCTAGAAAATTAACGGTCCAGATCCCTCTTAGATTGAAGGTTGTGATCCAATCGTGAATTCTCGTTTCATGAATTCTCACGAACTCACCCTTAGACCATTTCAAGTCACAAGTCAGTGAAAGGTTGATTTCTCTCCACGCATCCTTCTGATGGACGGTCCTGACGAATTTGGGATTTCACGTATTGCAATTTCCACACTCCTGTGCAACTCCAAAGGTTTTTAAACCTTGTGCACATTCTCCAGATTTGATGGTTGTTAGGGTTCTCCTTTCCTCCTGAACAGATTCTATGGATCCAACACTTTTGGTTTGGAGTTCTCTCTCTCCCTGTGGCCATATACCACATCGGTTGTAGTTTTATAATACCGTTACACCTCCTGAGTTTTGTAACACGGTCAAGTAGTCCGTTGACACTCAGAGACATTCCAAGGTCTGAAATTAGTCCTCCAGACACAATTTCTTCTCAAAAACTTGGTCCAAAGACCACTTATCCAGCCCATCCAGGCTCAGTGTTGAAACTAGGCTCTGATACCATACGGTAATGTCCCTGACCATCAATGCCATGGTCGGGCCAACATTACTACGCAGAAAACACTACTATAACATATTATGCATTCTTATGAAATACAATTGCTTAATAACAATTAAACACAATGTAATCACATTAATACTGTTGGCATCCATAATCCATGACATTAACAATAATTCATGAATACAGCACAATTACATGTAAACATTGCTAGAATCACAGACATGCATATTAAATTGAAATTATACGCATGTATATACTTATCGTTTAGACTAGATGAAATTCACCAACTATGTGTAGACCTCCCATGAACCTCCCAGCCTTAGACCGCACTGCTCATCACTCTCAGCAGTAGGTCACCCCTGAGCTGGGACTATGCTCCACCAGGTAGGGATTCCTAGGCTAGGCAAGGTTCACAGGAATAATACACGTAAAAGAAGGAGGATTCTCTCCCAGGAACCACTTATGCCCACTTCCCACAGACTCTCCTTCCCCACATACCTGTCCCACCCTAGGAGTATACACCTTCACCATCACCTAGACAGTCCTTCGACTTCTAACCTCCCTTGCCTTGGGCTTCAACAATAGACTGGACCATAAATCTCTGAGCTCTGTGGCAGCTACAGGGTTCCTTCCAGGAGCTCTCTCCTTTCTCTGCACACTCTCTCACCTGGAGAGGTCTCTCATAGGACAGGCAACCTATCCCTTCAACCTCAACCACCTCTCTCACCTGGAGAGAGTATTGTATACGCTAGCCAACAAGCCACCCGCAGTCAAGCACTACACGGCCACACCAATCAACTGGAACATAGACACGAACACCCAAAGATGACGACAGACAGGTGCAACAGCATAAAAAGGCTCAACATTTACGGGACACTTTGGTTTTCTCAACCGACAACACAAGATGACTTCTTGGTTCTAGTTTCAGAAATTCGTAAGGGTACACAAAGATTCCACGCAGAGGCTTAGATGGTTCAGGTGATGGATCTAAGTACGAACACCAAACAGAGGTCTCTCTTGGACACCCACCAGTTTTCGATGGAGGATCGAAAATGAACTCTCGACTCAGGTGATGGATGGAGGAATGTCAGACGAACCCCCAACACAGATCTCTTCTTAGGTTTTAACTGCATGCACCTAGGACGACACGCGTCACCCGTGAGGCTTCACGTGCTTCATCAACTGGTGTGTGCTTTTAGGCACGCGTTTCCCCTTCCATGGATTTGGGATCAGGGAAACATGTTTCACACATCACTTTAGAATAATAATTTAATATTATTCTCAAGGGTTTAAGCCCCCCCAGCTTAGCCCCTCTTCCAACCTCGCAGCCCCCTCTCTCTACCCAGTCTTTGTGGAAGCTTAGTCCCCCATCACTCATTCATTGTGGTCAGTCCACATGCAGAGATTTTCTTACATTAATAATGTGCACCATTACATGTACAAAAATCAGGCTCTTGGCCTTCAACACTTAGGCTCTCTGGCCTAATAATCACATAAGCCCACCAGCTTATTTAAACTTGGCTCACCAGCCTATAAAACATAATTACAATTCATAATGCACGTTTTATACTTCATAGACATAATTTACAATAGGGATCGGCCTTGGGGACATTACAGTTATTTCCCAAGGTATAGTCTACTCTAATATCATTGGCTTGTCTTCCATTTCCTAGTGGAAGAAGACCTGCAAAAAATACTAGTTCGTCCATGGATCTTGAGCTGAGGTGTCCTCATGATCAAACTTTGGCGACCAGGCTTCAACCCTCTAATGGACACCTTCTTGGGTAGATTCTTATGGATTATCCTTCCTGATTTCTCGTTAGAACTATGGCTGGTGTGTATTTTCATAGACATTGCAAAATCGGTTGGAAGATTTGCGTATTTTGAGGAGAAGTCCTTAAGGTGGAATAATAAGAGGCTAGCCTGGGTACTGGTAGAAATGGATCTGGAGCTGGGTTTTCCTAATGAGATCGAAATATCTTTGGGAGACTCCTCCTTTATGGGTTCTCTGGACTATTGGTGAGAACCCTTTCGTTGTCACTCTTGCTAGCAGATGGGTCACCTAAAAGATAAGCACCCCACTGAGAAGAAGCCTCTTGATGTTTCGACCTACATGGAGAACTCTCCTAGGGTTTTAGGTTGTCATTCCATCCTTGATCCTAATGTTGTTACTTTCTAGCATGACTCTTTTCTAGGTAAGATGTCTACATTTTATCCTTCCTTTTTTAACACTCTATCTATAGATGACAGGAGATCCCTCACTTCTCATGAAGATTGGCTTGTAGATATTTTTGGGGCTTTTGGGACTTAGTACTAAATAAATTCAAGAAGGATCTCACAGGGAAGGAACTGTGTTTAAAAGGGTTGGAATCTCACTGTAACACACCCACTATCAAAATTTAAAAATTATGGGGTTAATCTCCCACCTCTTGAGAAATCCCCCTTAAAAGAGGTTGCATTAGCGAGCTACTCATCCCCGATGCAATATTGGGGTTCGGGATTTCGGACTTTCTCCTGTAGAGAGTTCCCGTCCTCTCGATTCCCCGATTTTCGATGAGCTCTTTCTCTGGTCTTAGCCCCCCCCTCTGGATAGGCTCTCTAGTCCGTGTGACTAGTTCCTATATGACCGCAGTCATATGCTCCCGTCGGAGTTTCGGGGTTTGCGATGTCACCATGTTTATGTCCATGGGACTCGCGATTCTCAGATCCCCGATATGTCCTTAACGCATTAGCCCTCTAGGCCAGCTCCGTTCTCATGTGACCGGCTACTATATGTCCACCGCTCTATAGCTACCCATTGGGGTTTCGGGGTTTATGTTGTCGTGATGCACAAGCCTTCGCAAGTTCCAATTCCCCGATCCCCGACGCCACTTGGCATAGATTCACGGCCAAGCTTGATCTTCCGACATCTGTCCCATGTTCTGGCGCCTATGGCACACACTCCTTATGATGGCGTGGAGTGACACCTGTCCTCCACTGGAGTACTATGACTAAGGGACCGTCGCGTTTCGGGGTTTCGGGATTCCTCCTGTCGTGGGTTTCTTGTTATCAAGAACCCCGAGTTGTCGAACCCCAATCCCTTGGTATCTTCTGACACGCGTCCTCATCCTGAACGGCTCAGATCTCATCGAGAAATCGCGTATCGCGATTTCAAAATGTAACGGTTCTATACTCCCTAAATCTCCGATGGTAAAAATGCCAACGCCTCCCAAACGCTGACACGTATCCTGCCGAGATCAACGGTTAGGATCCATTCTCGGGATTTCGAGACTTTTGATATCGTGGTTGTCTTGCTCTTGGGAACTTCGATTTCCCGACTCGCTCTGGATCGCTGACACCTGTCCTCCGAGGATGGACGGCTCAGATCGTATCTGGAAATCGCGGATCGCGAGTTCACTCGACAAGGTTTCCTTGTACTCGAAAGCTTTGAATTCCCGATTCATGACTCCTCGTGATATACTGACACGCGTCCTCTAGGAATGGACGGTTCAGGACGCATCGGGAAATCGCGGATCGCGATTTCACATGACAAAGTTTCCTTGTATTCGAAAACTCCGATTCCCCGATTCACGACTCCTCATGATCCCCGTCCACGTGTCCCTGTGGAGATCAACGGCGGAGACTCTTTCTCTGTACACTAGGGTTTAACTCCGACGCAACTTCTCGAGATCTGACAGTGGTCGAGACTATGACCTAAGATCCGACGGTTCAGATCATTTCTCCTACATGCTCTCCTTCCTGGGGTTATACTCCGAGAAACTCCTCCCTATCCAACGACTTACGGGATTTCGGCTCCAGATCTGGTGGTTCATATCTCTTCATCGCATGCCTACCCATGTGCTTAACCCCTGCGCGGCTCCTCCAGACCCAACGGTTGACGGGTGATTGGACCGAGGTCTATGGTCTAGATCCTTATTCTGGGTTCTCGATGAACCTTTCCGAGGAGGGAATCTCTGTGAAGAGATCCCTACCGGGGCATTCCTGGAAGCAGCTAAGGGGAGACAGCTTCCCGAGGACGGCTGGACATAACTAAATTCATTTATTCAACGTAGATTGAGCACGGTTTCCTCAATGTTAAGCATATACCAACTCATTCATAGGAAACACTACACGGACATTCTCATGCTGAAATCATTTATAATTTCACGGTTCTATGAGCTAATATTTACTCCATAATAACCATTATTGCACAGACAATTCCTCCACATGAAACATTTACAATTCCACAGTCCATGAATATATGTGACAGCATATAAATTTCAGAATACAATATAAGTAAAACACTTATCATAAATAACTTCAGCAATGGAAGTGACTACTGAGAGGGGTGATCGTTTCCACCCAACCGTAGGCATAGCGACTCCTACTGGATTTACCACTAGCCACCCCCGAGTTGAGACCACGATGTCCTGAGACCTGCGTCTCTCTGTCTGCCAGTGCCCAGGAGCGAAGGTTGCAATCCTCCCTCTCTGCGATCACTCACTCTGCGTGATCATTGCCAGAGTTCCCCCTCGCGTCTGCCCCCTTTCAATCATTTCATCCATACGCCTTATCCTCTCGCGAGGTTGCGTGTGGCACGATTTTCCTCGCACTGATCAGGCCTGACGTCCCTACGGATGGGTGGTTCACCAGCCCATCCCTCATCAAGACATCCGCCTACCAGTCTGCGAGCCATTAATTTTCAGGGTCAGCGAGCTGCTTTTGGTTCTCCAGGCCAGTGGAGTCCAAATACCGTTTTAAATTCTCAGTGGAAGTTAACACCCCTTTTTCAAGGTGCCCTCCACCACCATTGTGGTCTCTTTTCTGCACATCCCCTCTCAACAGTTCTGCAATAAATTCAAACTATAATTTACATTCATTGACCTCTTCCTGCAGGTCCATTTACAACACATATTCATACTTATGAGTTTTGCCATAGTCCTTGGCCAGTTCAGTTCTATTTACAATCTGGGGGAAACAGGGTGTTACAATTCCCTCCCCCTTAAAAGGAACATCGTCCTCGATGTTCTTAGCTACTAACATGAATTACATGTACAGAAGTAAACAAAATTGGGTATGCCTGTCTCATGGCATCCTCCATTTGCCATGTAGCCTCATCTGGGTCAAAATGTTTCCACTGCACCTTGACCTATGCAATGGTTATGTTCCGGAGTTGGGTTTCCCTTCTGTCCAATATGCATTGGGGTTCTAGCAGGAATTCTCCCTCCGGTTCCACCTGGATCACAGACCAGTCAATTATATGATTAGCATCATGTATATATTTCTTCAATAAGGAAACATGGAAAACATTATGTACTTTTACCGTGGGAGGGAGTGCTAGCCGATAGGCTACAGGTCCCATTCTGTCTAGAACCTCAAAAGGTCCACAATACCGGGGTGCCAATTTGGCACAAGCTCCCATTTTTAGGGAACTCCTTTTGGGTTTAATTCTGAGATATACATGGTCTCCTATTTGGAACTCTCTTGGAGTTCTCTTTTGATCAG
>ML780268.1:553130-574856 GCA_009831015.1 Picea engelmannii | reverse complement strand
ACTTATCAACGGTTTTAGGGGATATATAACTCAAATTTGAACCAGGGTCAATCAAAACAGATACCAAATGGTTGAAGATCATACCTTCTATTTCCACCACTGAAGCTTGGTGGTCAGCCTGGTTATTGTCCAAGGCTGCATAAGTCTGTGGCACACTCCTGGCCACATCGTTGACTGTGGTAGTTTCCTGCATGTTATAAATCTTTCGACTGTTCTGCAGTCGGAGTGGACAATCTCTCCAGAGATGATCTCCTCTGCAATCCCAACATTCCAAAGGTTTTCTCTTTGGGTTATCAGTCTTTACTAGTATAGGTCCAGAAGTTTTATTTCCGTCCGCCGAGGAAAAGTTCTACTGGAATACACTCCGGGTGGGAAAGTTCACCCCGTGGTTCTTCTTGTAGTTTTTAAATCCCGCGGATTTGCTCCCTTTCTTCTGAAATTTTGAACCATTCTTTTGTTTCCAGTCTCCACGGGACTCTGCCCGATGTCCATATTGCTCATGACAATATGTTGCCTTCCGTATAGTACCTTCTAAGGTCTTCGGTTCGTCAAACTCGATTTGGTTCCGATATTCTTTGGGAAGCCCGCTGATGAAGCGTTGTACCTTCGCCTTCTTGGCTTTGATGTAGGGTACGTGCCTTAGTAAGTCAAGGAATTTGTTGACATATTCATCCATGGTAAGTTGGCCGAGTTTGAGTTCATAAAACTCTTTAGCCTTCTCGTCGAAATGCCTTTCCGACAAATATTTTTTTCGGAAGTACTTCTCGAACTGTTTCCAAGACAGGTCCTCCTCACGGACCCCTTTCATATTCTTAAGGTCTTCCCACCAGATGGAAGCCTTCCCGTTTAGATTGAAAGTGGCCACTCGGGCCTTCAAATTCTCTGAGAAGTCATGGACTCTAAAATATTTCTTTAGTCCAAGTAACCAAGCCTCAGCCTCCTCTCCCTTCTTTATCTCGCCGTCGAAGGAAGGAGGTTTGGCCTTTTTAAATTCCTCAAATTTATGACTCTTGGAAGTCTTTTGTTTCTTCTGTTTTCTGCGAGAATAGGGACTGATCCTGCTGCTAGAAGAACCTTCTGAATCATTGAATTCCTTCTCAGTGGAATCATCTGGCATTGGTCCTTTACCTTTGGGGTGGACCTTTCTGGATGTGCTTCTCTCAGTGTGACCACTGATACGACCATGATTCTACCTCTCAGGTTCATGCTGCATTTGTCGCTGTAGGTCAGATAGGCTCTGCAGTAGAACTGCATTAATTTCAGTTTTCTTCTCTTGTTCTTTCATCATCCTTTCATTATCAGCCTTGCAGCTTTGCAATTCGACCATGAGACTCCTCACCGTCTCAGCTAAATCTGTAGGGGTTCCTATTACTCTTCTTTCATCAGACTCCTCATCTCTGTTGTGGGAGCCTTCTCCCACCTCTTGGTGAGTCACCATACTCTGCGTTTGTAGATTCCCGCGGTTGATCGTCCGCTTGAGTGAAAAGACAAATGTTGGATATTAGTCAAGGGTTAAATACATTTGATAATTTGTGCATAATTTAATAATTCTTTCACATGCACATGCCGTCGGGTGTTCATATTCCAAGTTTTTAATCCTGGATAAGATAGTTAAGTCAGGGGTTACTCCTTATAGGAGTGTTTCGTATGAGCTTTATGCGCGACTGGTGCGACTGGTGCATGAGCCCAGTCAGGCCGAGTGTTGTAACCATGCTCTGATACCAATTTGTAACACACCCACTATCAAAATTTAAAAATTATGGGGTTAATCTCCCACCTCTTGAGAAATCCCCCTTAAAAGAGGTTGCATTAGCGAGCTACTCATCCCTGATGCAATATTGGGGTTTGGGATTTCGGACTTTCCGCCGTAGAGAGTCCCTGTCCTCTCGATTCCCCAATTTCTGATGAGCTCTTTCTCTGATCTTAGCCCCCCCTCTGGATAGGCTCTCTAGTCCGCGTGACTAGTTCCTATATGACCACAGTCATATGCTCCCGTCAGAGTTTCGGGGTTTGCGATGTCACCATGTTTATGTCCACGGGACTCGCGATTCTCCGATCCTCGATATGTCCTTAACGCATTAGCCCTCTAGGCCAGCTCCGTTCTCATGTGACCGGCTACTATATGTCCACCGCTCTATAGCTACCCATCGGGTTTTCGGGGTTTATGTTGTCCGGATGCACAAGCCTTCGTAAGTTCCGATTCCCCGATCCCCGACGCCACTTGGCATAGATTCACAGCCAAGCTTGATCTTCCGACATCTGTCCCATGTTCTGGCGCCTATGGCACACACTCCTTATGATGGCGTGGAGTGACACCTGTCCTCCACTGGAGTACTATGACTAAGGGACCGTCGCGTTTCGGGGTTTCGGGATTCCTCCTGTCGTTGGTTTCTTGTTATCAAGAACCCCGAGTTGCCGAACCCCGATCCCTCGGTATCTTCTGACACGCGTCCTCGTCTTGAATGGCTCAGATCTCATCGGGAAATCGCGTATCGCGATTTCAAAATGTAACGGTTCTATACTCCCTAAATCTCCGATGGTAAAAATGCCAACGCCTCCCAAACGCTGACACGTATCCTACCGAGATCAACGGTTAGGATCCATTCTCGGGATTTCGAGACTTTTGATATCCTGGTTGTCTTGCTCTCGGGAACTCCGATTTCACGACTCGCTCTGGATCGCTGACACCTATCCTCCGAGGATGGACGGCTCAGATCGTATCGGGAAATCGCGGATCGCGAGTTCACTCGACAAGGTTTCCTTGTACTCGAAAGCTCTGAATTCCCGATTCATCACTCCTCGTGATCTATTGACACGCGTCCTCCAGGAATGGACGGTTCAGGACGCATCGGTAAATCGCGGATCGCGATTTCACATGAAAAAGTTTCCTTGTATTCGAAAACTCCGATTCCCCGATTCACGACTCCTCGTGATCCCCATCCACGTGTCCCTGTGGAGATCAACGGTGGAGACTCTTTCTCTATACACTAGGGTTTAACTCCGACGCAACTTCTCGAGATCTGACAGTGGTCGGGACTATGACCTAAGATCTGACGATTCAGATCATTTCTCCTACATGCTCTCCTTCCTGGGGTTATACTCCGAGAAACTCCTCCCTATCCAACGACTTACGGGATTTCGGCTCCAGATCCGGTGGTTCAGATCTATTCATCGCATGCCTACCCATGCGCTTAACCCCTGCGCGGCTCCTCCAGACCCAACGGCTGACGGGTGATTGGACCGAGGTCTACGGTCTAGATCCTTATTCTGGGTTCTCGATGAACCTTTCCGAGGAGGGAATCTCTGTGAAGAGATCCCTACCGGGGCATTCCTGGAAGCAGCTAAGGGGAGACAGCTTCCCGAGGATGGCTGGACATAACTAAATTCATTTATTCAATGTAGATCGAGCACGGTTTCCTCGATGTTAAGCATATACCAACTCATTCATAGGAAACACTACATGGACATTCTCATGCTAAAATCATTTATAATTTCATGGTTCTATGAGCTAATATTTACTCCATAATAACCATTATTGCACAGACAATTCCTCCACAGGAAACATTTACAATTCCACAGTCCATGAATATATGTGACAGCATATAAATTTCAGAATACAATATAAGTAAAACACTTATCAGAAATAACTTCAGCAATGGAAGTGACTGCTGAGAGGGGTGCTCGTTTCCACCCAACCGTAGGCGTAGCGACTCCTACTGGATTTACCACTAGCCACCCCCGAGCTGAGACCACGATGTCCTGAGACCTGCGTCTCTCTGTCTGCCAGTGCCCAGGAGCGAAGGTTGCAATCCTCCCTCTCTGCGATCACTCACTCTGTGTGATCATTGCCAAAGTTCCCCCTCGCGTCTACCCCCTTTCAATCGTTTCAGCCATACACCTTATCCTCTCGCGAGGTTGCGTGTGGCACAATTTTCCTCGCACTAATTAGGCCTGACGTCCCTACAGATGGGCGGTTCACCAACCCATCCCTCATCAAGACATCCGCCTACCAGTCTGCGAGCCATTAATTTTCAGGGTCAGTGAGCCACTTTTGGTTCTCCGGGCCAGTGGAGTCCAAATACGGTATTAAATTCTCAGTGGAATTTAACGCCCCTTTTTCAAGGTGCCCTCCACCACCATCGTGGTCTCTTTTCCGCACATCCCCTCTCAACAGTTCTGCAATAAATTCAAACTATCATTTACATTCATTGACCTCTTCCTGCAGGGCCATTTACAACACATATTCATACTTATGAGTTTTGCCATAGTCCTTGGCCAGTTCAGTTATATTTACAATCTGGGGGAAACAGGGTGTTACACTCATGTTCAAGATGGAACAGATTTCATCAACCAAGTCTCTCATGTCGTTTGTTCGGTTGGGGTGGAAGTTCTTGGTTCCACTGTTGAGAACACACTTCCCTCCCCCTAAACTCATTTGTTCATGGACAAGGGGCTCGATATTATTGGCCTCAAGGAAGAATCCACTCAACCACTATTGTCAAAAGTTGACCCATTACATAGGAATAATCATCGCTCCCTTGAGATAATGAAGGATTTAGCAGGATCCATTGAACATGTCCCCACTTACAAAGAGGTCCTCTCAGTCACCCCTTTAATGGAATCTAACAAGTTATAGTCTCCTCCTGGCCTTGTTGATAGATCTAATATCATAGTGAAAAAAAATCTAGGAAAAAGAGATGTCAAAATTGGGAAAGGGGCAATATATGGAGGTCTTGCACCTCTTAGCCCTCCACTATCTGGTGAAATATCCCATCATTTTCCTTCCTCTCCCCATAGGGCCCTTAGAGAAATGAACCCCTCTTCTGGGGTTGTTCCACGATTATTTTTCTCTCAATTTATGGGGGATTAGGGGCCCTAACTGATCCAGGTGGATATCGGTGGCCACCCACCTTTTCTGACTGGCTCAAAACAATTTTGTGGCAATTTTGGCAATTTACTATTTTTAGCAGGTTTTAACATCCGAGGACATTTTGAGGGCCTAAATGAATTTTTTTCGAGATCAAGGTTCTCAATTATATTCGAAGGCATGAATGAGCCCCCAAAATGAATCTCCTCGACGATACCTTTCCAACGAGTTATCATACGCCTAAAACGGAGATCGTATGCAAAAGTTACGACCCCAGGAAGTTGATGTACTAACTTACCCAAATGGAGCCCACATGACTTTTGGTGCTTCATCTCCTAGAGTTAGGTTTTTGGATGTCTAGGGTTTTTGGCATTTCTTTTTATTGTAAAAAGGCCTTTAGATCCTCATTGTAATCATCTTCTTGCGAATGCAAGTAGCCGTCACATCTCTTCTCAGAGATAAGCTGCCACCATTCTAGCGAGTCTTTCACTCTGTATTTTTACAGTCTCTGTACATTTATTTCATTAATAGAAATCCTGTATTACTATATCTCTATTTTTATGGTTGCATCTCTGATATATTTGTGTTATATTATTGAATATCTGTGATATCTCTGTGCATTTAGAAGGCCACAATTTGACTTCACGGGTTGATCTTAGGTCTATTTATTTAAAGTTTTTCAGGACTATGTACAAAGAAGTAGATAAGGAGGATATGCCTACTCAATTCAGAGTTATAAAGGATGTGCCTCATATTTTCAAAGATGAGGAAAGTGATGAAGTGGGGAAATAGGTTGCTCTAGAGGAAGTAGAGGAAACTATTTCAAGAATGCCAAAGGACAAAAGTCATGGTCCTAATGGGTGGACATGGGAACTATTCAAACATTTATTTGATATTATGGGGAATGAACTCCTGGGGGCTATTGAAGAATCCAAAATATCTGGCAAAGTCATTGGATTATCGAATGCCACCTTTGTGGCCCTTATCCCAAAAGATTTGAAGCCTGCCTCTTTTAATGACTTCCGGCCCATTGCACTTTGTAATTTTGTATATAAATTCATTTTGAAAATTATTGCCAATAGGTTAAAAGGCAAGTTGGCTTCTAGTATCTCATCGGAGAATTTGGGTTTTTAAAAGGCAAGTTGATTTTTGATGGTGTTGGGCTATCTCAGGAGTGTATGCACACAGTCAAAACTAGGAAAATGAAATCTCTCATTCTAAAGTTGGATCTTAGGAAAGCTTATCATAAGGTTAGCTAGCACTACCTTTGGATGATGATGATTCAAATTGGCCTGAAATGGGAGGTGACACAATAGATAATGGGATGTGTTTCTAGTGATAAATATGTAGTATTTTTTAATGGAACTCCGGTCGATTTCTTCAAAATTCATAGAGGACTGCGATAAGGCTTCCCCCTCTCACCTTTACTATTCTTGTTGGTGGTGGAAAGTCTCAGTAGAATTTTGAAAAAAGGTGTGTACAAGTGGGAAATTCAAGGGTATCCAAGTTGAAAAAGGTATCATCATCACTAGCTCTTTTTTGGATGATGTTTTCATTATTGTCTCCAGTTCTATGAAGAGTGGCTTTCCCTATAAGATCTTCTAACAAGTTTCTGTCAGGCCTTGGGTATGGAAATCAGCTGTTAAAAACCATGTTTCCTCTCTCATAATTTAAATGATGATATGATTAATAGTGTTGGAGTTACTTCACACACACCTAAGATTTCTTTTTCCTAAGGTTTTTCCTATGTTTATTAGTCTTTATCCAGTATCCTAAAGTTTAGGGAGAATATTCCTCTAGGAAAATATTCTCTTCGGTTTTCACTTCAGTTTGACTAGTTGAGTGGAGTCTAGATGTTGCATTGGTTTTGTCACCATGAAACATTGGGATCATCACCAAATAATGCACATTGTCCTTGGGATCATCACTGGACTAGATCATTACCCTTGATTCCATAATCTCCTCCTCACTTCACTATGTTTCAGTCAGTTAACTGAAGACTGGTATACTAGTTAACTCATCTAGGTGGCAATTCATTCTCGTAACTGCCCGAGAAACTAGACTAGGTGGTGGTTCACTCCTGTAACTCCTGGTGTGTTTCCATATCACTCTAGAATACCACTATGGTACATAGGCTTCACCTCTAGTGCGCATTGGTTGAGCTATACAAAGTATATCATGTGTAAATTATTTATTATTCATACGGTTAATGAGAATTCTTCCATTCTCTATCTCTTGCTTCTTATTTCTCAATTTCTCTCTGCAAATGTGTGTGGTATTTTATAGATATATATATTCTATGTCATTTCAACACATTTACATGGTATCAAATCTGACATACTCCTAAGCAAAGATACACCAAATTATTTCTGTAGGTACCAAAGATTGAAGACAACGGAAAAATGGAATTCCCAAAAGAATTCATTCTTACACCTTACAACTTATTTGAATGGAAGGAGAATATGGTCATGCATCTTCAAAGAATAGTATTGTACAGGTTAACAATGAATACAAAGACAAAACCAACATCAGCCATATAAAAATCCAAGTATCTAAATCAAATGGATGAATCATTCAGAACAATTTACAGTCTCATTTTTCCCGATATCCTTTTTCACATATCTTCCTGTAAAACACCCAATGAAGCCTGGACCACCATGGAAGGGATATTTGAAAAACAATATGAGATGAGGGGACACATTCTCAAGGTGTAATTGCTCACATTGGATCCAAAAAGATTCGACAATCTCCAAGATTTATTTACAAAATACAAGGATTTACTGTCGCAACTCAAAGCTTATTGGGTTGATAATTCTAAGGAGGAGAAAAAAATGGTTCTCACAATTCTCTCCAAACTTGGTCCTGAATTCTCTATGTTCTTATCCACATTTATTTCAGTCAAATTTACCTCTGGAGCCACCTAGAAGATTCCTTCTCTTTAGGAATTTATCGAATCCCTGACACAAGAGCAAACCAAACCAAGCCCATCAACATGGGAAAAATAAAAGGTCTAAAGGCACATGCACTTATTGTGCAAGATGGAATCCATCAATATTAGAAATCTAAATTTAAAGAAAATAGGAAAGCTCATGCAAATTCGAAGAAGGAAGGGTAGTCAAAACCCTTCACCGATGCCTCTAGATCCAAAGGTGGAAAGGGAAGAAAAGGGCATAAATGCACATACTGCCATAAAGGATTCCATCCAAAATCTGCATGCATGCATAAAAAAATAGATCTAATGACTTAAATACTTCAATAAAACAAACTTGGATATCGCATCCCCAAGGGTGCCAAGAAGAAGAAGCCAGAAGATCAGAATCTGAAGAAAGGCAATTCTAGCCATGCCTTGATTTCCATCAACTCCTCCCTCGATGCTTGGATCGTAGATTCAGGAGCATCACATCACATGGATTCCACGAAATAAGACTATTATTCATTAGATGCATGAAAATTTCCTCCTATTTTGATGGGGAAAAACTCTCTAGTCAAGGTCACCGATAAAGGAAGGATTGAACTCACCAACGAAAGCTTTGAGAATGTGTTGCACATTCCCAAAATTTATGTCAATCTTCTCTCTGTGTATCAAATGATGAAATCCAGGACCAGAAAGAAATTCATTTTCACACCTAATGCAGTGGACATCTATGACATGTAAACCAATTCCAGGGTTTCCACCGGTTAGGTAAATCATCAATCTAGATTGTATACATTTTTTGAATTTATTGAACCAGATTCATCTTTACTGCTTACCCATGCTAATGAAAGCAGTAGGATATGACACAAAAGGTTCATGCATTTGAATTTCAGAAACATGAAACAACTTAGAAAGAAAAGATTAGTTGATGGTCTACCAGACATCAATTTCTCCAAAGGAATCTGTGAGGGACATGTTCTTGGAAAACACCCTCAAGATAAATTCGACAAAGGAAAGACTCAATTAGCTTCCTCTCCTTTAGATATGATCCATAGGACCTCATGGGACCTTTTCCAAATCCATAAATCAAAAAAGAGAGGTATGTTATTGTTTTTGTTGATGATTTCTCATGTTTCACATGGATTTAATTTCTCGGGAAAAAATCAGAGGTCTTTCAACACCTAAAAGATTTCAAAGCCCTGGTTGAGACACAGTTAGGAAAGAAAATCAAAGTCCTATGAACTGATAATGAGGGAGAGTATGTCAATCATGAGATCCAAAATATTTTTCATGAGATAGGGCTTCAGTTGCAGCACACAGTTCCTTATACTCCGCAACAAAATGGAGTTTTTGAGTAGAAAAACATATCTCTAAAAGAGATGGCATCTTGCATGTTACATGCAAAGTCACTTCCATAGAGATAATGGGTCAAAGAACTTAATTGTGAAACCTACATCCAAAACATATCTCCCCATAGATATGTGAAGGATAAGAACCCCCTACGAGGCTTGGAGGAGGCTCAGACTAGAAGTGACCCACTTTCCTCTTTTCAGTTCACACGCATGGGCCCAGATTCCCTCTGAAAAGAGGCAGGCACTTGATCCACAGAGCACAGAGTTTATATTTTTTGGATACCCTGAGGGTGTCAAGGGATACAGACTTAATGATCTTTCCTCGGGCTGGCTCATCATTGAGTGAAGTGTCCAATTCCAAGAAAGTGTTTCACATGTACTTCAACAGTCGCATGCAGACACCTTCATTCTTCCACCTATCTGAGATGATGAGCATGAACATGTCGACTCTTCTTCAGACAAGAGTTCTAATTTAGAGGATTCTGATCATCCAAAAACATAGTCAGTACAGTCAGATGCATATTCAGTGCATCCAAATGAAGATGCAAAGCCAGAGAAGAGGCCCAAGTGGGCCTATACTACTCTTCAAGATGAAAGGGATCTTGTTGGTGATCCAACCAACCCTAGGAGGACTCGACATGATTTCGAGGATCCTCCTATTGCACTCACTGCCACTAAACCATTTCCCTCTAAACATCTTTTCTTGGTTCAGTCTTCATATCCATAGTCTTATGGCGAGGCTGCTGTAAATACCTTTTGGGAATCTTCCATGTAGGAGGAGTACAAATCCCTCCTCGAGAAGCAGACTTGGGATCTAGTTCCCCTTCCTTTAGGAAGGAAAATTTTCAGATGCAGATGGGTCTATAGGACCAAGAGCACAGTGGATGGACATATTAGCAGATACAAAGCCAAGATAGTTTCTAAAGGATTTCAGCAGGTGCATGGCATTGACTATGATGAGACCTTCAATCCAATAGCAAAGACGAATTCCATATGTTTTCCACTTTACATTGTGACAACCAAGGGATGGGAACTCCATCATATGGATGTGAAGAATCCATTTCTTCACAGTGATCTCTTTGAGGAGATCTATATGGAGAAGCCCCATGGATTTATGCAAGATTCCTCTTTGGTATTTCGACTGAAGAAATATCTTTATGGCCTCAAGACGGCTCCGACGGCATGGTATGCCAAGATGGAATCCTACTTGTTGTCATAGAACTTTGTACATTGTAAATCAAACCTGAATGTCTACATGCTCATGACGACTGACTCACTTCTACTCTTAGTTTTGTACGTTGATGATTTACTGATCATCAGTTTCTCGACTTCAGCGATTGCAACAATCAAGAGAATTCTACATGACAAGTTATTGATGATGGACATTGGTCCACTACAATTCTTCCTTGGAATTGAGATCAGTCAGGATGCATCAGGCATCAAATTGTCTCAGACGAAGTATGAATGAGATATCCTTGAGAGGTTTCACATGACAGACTACAAGTCTTCTCCGACTCCTTTCCTATCAGGACTCAAACTTGAGGTTGGTGGGGACACTCGATTGGTTGACAACACACTGTACATAAAACTAGTGGGGAGCTTGTTGTATCTCACACACTCTAGACCAGACCTCTACTATGTAGTTGATGCAATTTCCAGGTTCATGCAGGAGTTGCATGAGCTACATTGGAAGTTTGCAAAGTGTATCCTTCGATAATTACATGGAACCATCACCTTTGGGATTCATTATGAAACAGACTCTACATTAGATCTCATCAGGTTCACTAATTATGATTGGGATGGCGGTAACACTGATCGCAAGTCCACATATGGTTACTCACTCAGTCTTGGTTTTTGGCCTATCTGTTGGTCAAGCAAGAAGCAGGTTGTTATTTCTCTATATTTAGTAGAGGCATAGTACATAGGGGTAGTTAACATAACCATTAAGGCTATGTGGCTACAACATTTTTCTCACTGAGTTGGACATTTAGTTTCATCGACTGATCGTCATCTGGTGTAAACACCAAAGAAATTTGAAGTTCTGCAGAGATCCATCTCAAAGGCAACGGATGAAGAACATAGAGATCCAAATGCACTACATTAGGGACTTAGTACACGAGGGGATCATAGACCTACAATTTTGTCCTTCAATAGAACAAACGACAAGCATCTTCACCAAGACCTTCACTGAGCAGAAGTTCCATTCTTTGCGAATTCGTCTTGGAGTGAAGGACACAATTGTCTAGAAACTATTAGTTCCTCTTTTTACATACATTGTACCTTTAGTGGGGGATTTTCCCATGAGGTTTTCCCTCATTCCTCACTTTATTTCAGTGTATTTTTTGTATTTGGGTACCTAACAAGGCCTCATTATCGGGACCCATTCTTTATTTTCACCATAGTGATGTTCAGGGGGGTGTTGGAGTTACTTCACACACACCTAGGATTTATTTTTTCTAAGGTTTTTCTTATGTTTATTAGTTTTTATCCAGTCTACTAAAGTTTAGGGAGAATATTCCTCTAGGAGAATATTCTCTTCAGTTTTCACTTTAGTTTGACTAGTTGAGTGGAGTCTCGATGCTACATTGGTTTTGTCACCATGCAACATTGGGATCATCACCAGCTAATGCACATTGTCCTTGGGATCATCACCAGACTAGCACATTACCCTTGATTCCGTAATATCCTCCTCTCTTCACTCTGTTTCAATCAGTTAACTGAAGACTGGTAGACTAGTTAACTCAGCTAGGTGGCATTTCACTCTCGTAATTGCCCGAGAGACTAGACTAGGCGACAGTTCACTCCTGTAATTGTTGGTTTGTGTCCAGATCACTCTAGACAACCACTATGGTGAATTGGACTCACCTCCAATGCGCATTGGTTGAGTTATATAGAGTATATCATGCGTAAATTATTTATTATTCATACAGGTAATGATAATTCTTCCATTATTTATCTCTTGCTTCTTCTTTCTCAATTTCTCTCTGCAAATTTGTGTGGTATTTTCTATCTATATCGATTATGTGCAGGCTAAACACATTTAAAAATATAGTAGAGATATTTAGGATGCTTGTTTCTCCTTTGGATCAAAGGATGAAATACCTTGTATTTTTTCTGAAACAGAATGATTATAGAGTAAAGGATTGGCATTGGATACTCCAAAAAGTGGAGAAGAAGATTCAACATTGGATGAGTAGATGGCTCTTCTTGGGTGGTAGACTGGTTCTAGTCAACTCTATTTTACAAAATATGTTGGTTTATTGGCTCTGTTTAGCAAAGGTGGCTTTGAATATTATTGATAACATTAGTCAAATATTCTCTAGATTCCCATGGAAAGGTGCTAAAAAACCCATTGGGTTTCATTTAGCCATTTGGGATTCGATTTCAAGGCCAAAGGATTTGGGAGGATGGGGAATTCAGAAATTGAATGGGTTTGAAAAAGCACTAGATGAAAAGTCCCTTTGTGGGGGGTTGTTTTGACTCTTTCCATGGAACAAGGTTTTGATCAAAAAGTACTTGAAAGGTGTCGAGGTTGTATTTTGGTTGCATACTGACAATAACAAGTTTCTTGCTGCTTCTAAATTTTGGAAGAATTTTATGCGGTCTTTGCATCTAATGAATAGGTGGCTAGCATGGTTAGTTGGGAATGGGACTAGGGTTCATATTGGACAAGACCCTTTCATATGTTGTTATCACATGTACAATCTACCAGATGGTTTGGTTTGACATTTGAATGACCTACATGTATACTCCTTGAAACATATCACATACACATCTACTTTAAATTCTTCTAATACACAAGATTGGCTTTTAGCAGTGGACCTTGGATTGGAGGGTGAGTTGGCTATTGAATGGTCTATCTATCTGGAAATGTTAATAAATAGTGGTGTTACTATTAAAAGTGATGTAGACCTCTTAGTCTAGACATGGAATAATTCATTGGGAACAGTGACTGCCAAATTAGCTTGTGATGCTCTTACAACTCAGGATGTGATGGAGGATCCAGTTTGGTGGTACCAATGATTATGGAAAGTTAAGCTTCCATACAAGTTAATTCTCTTTATGTGTCTTATCTTAAAGGATCGTGTCCTCACTGGGGTAAATTACAAGTTCAAGGGGGGTATAGTTCCCTATGTTTTCACTCTCTGCTTGAACAAAGAAGATTATAAAATGCATTTGTTTTTTCAGTGTTCAATTTCACAATCTATCTAGGAAAATGTCTATAATAAAATAAAATTAGAGGGATCTTGGAACATGCCTACTTTAGAAAGAAATCTTCATAGCTGGTTTATTTCATCTCCTAGACACATGGTAGTTCCATTTATTTTTCTCTAAGGAATTTGGCATTATAGCAACAAAATCTTGTTTGAGGATTGGGCTAGGAATGATGTGGCCACCACCTCAAGAATATTGTTGGCTATCAATAATTTCCTCGTTCAAAAGAAAGGTGAATGCATTGATTTCATTTTGAACCCAGTTTATTTTGATAATAATCCTATTGGGTTCTTTTATGGTGCCACAGAAAGAGGCATTTGTGGTGTAGGAATTGTATTGAATTTCAAAACCAAACATTTCTTCAAAGAACATTTTGTTGGTGGTGTTGGCACTAATACTAAGGCAAAACTTCTTGGATTATGGGCCATCCTCTCTATTGAAAATGGATGCCACATTGAATATTTAATGATTGTTGGTGACTCGAGGGTTTTCATAGACTGGTTGGATGGGAAGTCTCAACTAGAAGCATTCAACTTAAGGCCATGGAAGGTGAAGATTCAGGAACTAAAACTTCAATTTAGATGGTTGAAGGCTCTACATGTCCATAGACAGTTGAATTCAATGGCAGACTACCTTTCAAAACTAGCAGTGGACAAGAATCCTAGGTGGCTCCATTTCGAGGAGGTCTACAAGGATTATCTGATAATCTATGGCTAATTTTATATCTTTTAAGTCTAAGGACAATGTGTTTCTTTTGTTTTTGTCAAGAGCATCATCACAGTTTTGTAAATTTATGAAAAAATCATCTTTTGTAAGGTTTATTATCAATGAGGATAATATTAGAGACTTATAATTATGTGGTATGTCACAAAATAGTATGAAGGACATAGTTCTTTTTGGATTGTCTCAAAGCATAAATAGACTTATCTGTATTTGGGAAGTTTTGGGAAGTTTCCTTTGATTCAATATTTAATAACAAGCAAATTGTTTTTTCCAAGATATGTCAAGGATAAGACCCCCCTACAAGGCTTGGAGCAACCTCAAACCAGAAGTGACCCACTTTCCTCTTTTTGATTCACATGCATGGGCCCAGATTCCCTCTGAAAAGAGGAAGGCACTTGATCCACAAAGCACAGAGTTTAGCTTTGGTGTATACCCTGAGGGTGTGAAGGGATACAGACTTATTGATCTTTCCTCGGATTAGCTCATCATTGAGTGAAGTGTCCAATTCCAGGAAAGTGTCTCACATGTACCTCAACAGCAGCATGCAGGCACCTTCATTCTTGCACCTGTCCGAGATGATGAGCATGAACATGTCGAATCTTCTTCAGACAAGAGTTCTTATTTAGAGGATTTCGATGATCCAAAGATAGAGTCAGTATAGTCAAATGCATATTTAGTGCATCCAAATGCATATGCAGAGCTAGAGAAGAGGCCCAAGTGGGCCCATACTACTCTTCATGATGAAGGGGATCTCGTTGGTGATCCATCCAACACTAGGAGGACTCGATATGATTTCAAGGAGCCTCCTATTGCACTCACTGCCACTAAACCATTTCCCTCCAAGCATCTTTTCTTGGTTTAGTCTTCAGATCCGTAGTCTTATGGAGAGGCTGCTGGAAATCCCTTTTGGGAATCTTCCATGCAGGATGAGTACAACTCCCTCCTCGAGAACCAGACTTGGGATCTGGTTCCCCTTCCTTCAGGAAGGAAACTTGTCAGGTGTTGATGGGTCTACAGGACCAAGAGCACAGTGGATGGACATATTAGCAGATACAAAACCAAGATAGTTTCCAAAGGATTTTAGCAGGTGCATGGCATTGACTATGATGAGACCTTCAATCCAGTAGTGAATATGAATTCCATACGTTTGGAACTTTACATTATGACAACCAAGGGATGGGAAGTCCATCATATGGACGTGAAGAATGCATTTCTTCATAGTGATCTCTTTGAGGAGATCTATATGGAGCAGCCCCATGGATTTATGTAGGATTCCTCTTTGGTATTTTGACTGAAGAAATATATTTATGGCCTCAAGACGGCTCCGAGGGCATGGTATGCCAAGATGGACTCCTACTTGTTGTCATAGAACTTTGTACATTGTAAATCAGACCTGAATGTCTACATGCTCATGACGACTATCTCATTTCTACTCTTAGTTTTGTATGTTATGATTTTCTTATCACTGGTTTCTCGACTTCAGCGATTGCTACAATCAAGAAGATTCTACATGACAAGTTATTGATGATGGACATGGGTCCGCTACAATTCTTCCTTGGAATTGAGATCAGTCAGGATGCATCGTGCATCAAACTGTCTCAGACGAAGTATGCATGAGATATCCTTGAGAGATTTCACATGACAGACTGCAAGTCTGCTTCGACTCCTTTCCTATCAGGACTCAAACTTGAGGTTGGTGGGGACACTCCGGACCAGACCTCTCCTATTTAGTTCATGCAATTTCCAGGTTCATGCAAGAGTTGCATGAGCTACATTGGAAGGTTGCAAAGTGTATCCTTCAATAAGTATAGGTAACCATCACCTTTGGGATTCATTATGCAACAAGATCTACATTAGATCTCATCAGGTTCACTGATTATGATTGGGTTGATGATAACACTGATCGCAATTCCACATATGGTTACTCACTCAGTCTTGGTTTCGGGCCTATCTGTTGGTCAAGCAAGAAGCAGGCTGCTATTTCTCTATATTTAGCAGAGGCATAGTACAGAGGGGTAGTTAACGTAACCATTTAGGCTATGTGGCTACAACATTTTTCTCACTGAGTTGGACATTCAGTTTCATTGACTGATCGTCATCTAGTGTGAACACCAGATAAATTTGAGTTCTGAAGAGATCCAGTTCAAAGGCAACGGATGAAGCAAATAGAGATCTAAATGCACTACATTCGGAACTTAGTACATGAGGGGATCATAGACATACAATTATGTCCTTTAGCACAACAAACGACATGCACCTTCACCAAGACCTTCACTGAGAAGAAGTTCCATTCCCTGCGAATTCCTCTTGGAGTGAAGGACACAATTACCTAGCAACTATTATTTCTTCTTTTTACATACATTGTACCTTTAGTGGGGGGGTTTCCCATGAGGTTTTCCCTCATTCCTCACTTTATTTCAGTGTATTTTTTGTATTTGGGTACCTAACATGGCCTCATTATCAGGACCCATTCTTTATTTTCACCATAGTGATGTTCAGGGGGGGTGTTGGAGTTACTTCACACACACCTAGGATTTATTTTTCCTAAGGTTTTTCCTATGTTTATTAGTGTTTATCCAGTCTGCTAAAGTTTAGGGAGAATATTCTTCTAGGAGAATATTCTCTTCAGTTTTCACTTCAGTTTGACTGGTTGAGTGGAGTCTAGATGTTGCATTGGTTTTGTCATCATGCAAAATTGGGATCATCACCAGCTAATGCGCATTGTCCTTGGGATCATCACCAGGATAGCGAATTACCCTTGATTATGTAATCTCCTCCTCACTTCACTTTGTTTCAGTCAGTTAACTGAAGACTGGTAGACTAGTTAACTCAACTAGGTGGCATTTCACTATCGTAACTGCCCGAGATACTAGACTGGGTGGCAGTTCACTCCTGTAATTGTTGGTTTGTGTCCAGATCACTCTAGACCACCACTATGGTGCATTGGATTCACCTCCAGTGCGCATTGGTTGAGTTATATAGAGTATATCATGCATAAATTATTTATTATTCATACGGTTAATGAGAATTCTTCCATTATTTATCTCTTGCTTCTTCTTTCTCAATTTATCTCTGCAAATGTGTGTGGTATTTTCTATCTATATCTATTCTGTGCAGGTTAAACACATTTAAAAATAGAGTAGTAGAGATATTTGGGATGCTTGTTTCTCCTTTGGATCAAAGGATGAAATACCTTGGATTTTTTCTGAAACCGAATGATTATAGAGTAAACGATTGGCATTGGATACTCCAGAAAGTGGAGAAGAAGATTGGACATCAGAAGAGTAGATGGCCCTCCCTGGGTGGTAGACTAGTTCTAGTCAACTCTGTTTTACAAAATATGTTGGTTTATTGGCTCTGTTTAGCAAAGATGGCTTTGAATATTATTGATAACATCAGTCAAATATTCTCTAGATTCCTATGGAAATGTGCTAAAAAACCCATTGGGTTTCATTTAGCCATTTCAGATTCAATTACAAGGCCAAAGGATTTGGGAGGATGGGGAATTCAGAACTTGAACGGGTTTGAAAAAGCACTGGATACAAAGTCCCTTTGTGGGAGGTTGTTTGGACTCTATCCATGGAGCAAGGTTTTTATCAAAAAGTATTTGAAAGGTGTTGAGGTTGTATTTTGGTTGTGCACTGATAATAACAAGTTTCCTGTTGCTTCTAAATTTTGGAAGAATTTTATGGGTTCTTTGCATCTAGTGAGTAGGTGGTTGGCATGGTTAGTTGGGAATGGGACTAGGATTCATATTGGAAAAGACCCTTTCATATGTTGTTATCACATGTACAAATTGCCAGATGCTCTAGTTCAACATTTGAATGACCTACATGTATACTCCTTGGCACATATCACATACATATCTTCTTTACATTCTTCTAATACACAAGATTGGCTTTCAGCAGTGGACCTTGGATTAGAGGGTGAGTTGGCTATTGAATGGTCTATCTATCTGGAAATGTTAATAAATAGTGGCGTTACTATTAAAATTGATGCAGACCTCTTAGTCTATACATGGCATAATTCATTGGGAACAGTGACTGCCAAATTAGCTTATGATGCTCTTACAACTCAAGATGTGGTGGAGGATCTAGTTTGGTGGTACCAAGAATTGTGGAAAGTTAAGCCTCCATACAAGTTAATTATCTTTATGTGGCTCTTCTTAAAGGATCGTGTCCTCAATGGGGTAAATTACAAGCTCAAGGGGGGTATAGGTACCTATGTTTGCACTCTCTGCTTGAACGAAGAAGAGTATACAATGCATTTGTTTTTTCAATGTTCAATTTCACAATCTATCTGGGAAAATGTCTATAATAAAATAAAATTAGAGGGATCTTGGAACATGCCTACTTTAGAAAGAAATGTTCATAGCTAGTTTATTTCATCTCCTAGACACAGGGTAGTTCCATTTATTTTTCTCTAAGGAATTTGGCATTATAGGAACAAAATCTTGTTTGAGGATTGGGCTAGGAATGATGTGGCCACCACCTCAAAAATAGTGTTGGCTATCAAGAATATTCCCGTTCCAAAGAAAGGTGAATGCATTGATTTCATTTTGAACCCAGTTTATTTTTATAATAATCCTATTGGGTTATTTTATGGTGCTTCACAAAGAGGCATTTGTTCTGTAGGAATTGTATTGAAGTTCAAAACCAAACATTTCTTCAAAGAACATTTTGTTGTTGGTGTTGGCACTAATGCTAAGGAAAAAATTCTTGGATTATGGGCCCTCCTCTCTATTGAAAATGAATTCCACATTGAATATTTAATGGTGGTTGGTGACTTGAGGGTTTTCATAGACTGGCTGGATGGGAAGTCTCAACTGGAAGCACTCAACTTAAGGCCATGGAAGGTGAACATTCAGGAACTAAAAATTCAATTCAGATGGTGGAAGGGTCTACATGTCCATAGACAGTTGAATTCAATGGCATACTACCTTTCAAAACTAGCACTAGAGAAGAATCCTAGGTGGCTCCATTTTGAGGAGGTCTATAAGGATTCTCTGATAATCTAAGGTCAATTTTATATCTTCTAAGTCTAAGGACAGTGTGTTTCTTTTGTTTTTGTCAAGAACATCGTCACCGTTTTGTAAATTTATGAAAAAATCATCTTTTGTAAGGTTTATTGTCAATGAGGACATTATTAGAGACTTATAATTATGTTGTATGTCACAAAATATTATGAAGGACATAGTTCTTTTTGGATTGTCTCAAAGCATAAATAGACTTATCTGTATTTTGGGAAGTTTTGGGAAGTTTCCTTTGATTCAATATTGAATAAAAATGATTTTTTTTTTCCAAGGGAAACAATATTTAATCAATGTAATAATACACATATAAACACATCAATATTTTCCTTAAGATAGACACACTATCTTAGAATTGGAACAAGTTCTTTGAGAGAATATCTCAATTACACACCAAACTAGGAGCTAACAAGTTGGAGAGAATCTCTCATAGCCAACTAATCTATTAACCTCTTGGAATAAAAAGTGCTAAAGTAGAGGCAAAGTTTACATTACAATGACCAATACAAGAAAATCCACAATCTTCTTATATGATCAAACATCACACATGAAGCTATAAGACATGTAGGACTTAATAATTTCAATACTCTCCCTTAACAAGTACTTGTAATAGGAAGTCTTTTATGTACATGGCTCATTAAACTTATTTATGGAATCCCCTTGGATGTGCAACCAATTCCATCAACATTCCAAGAGATAAATACTGCAACGAATGCAACAAATCTTTGCTAACACTTGACCCTTGAGTCTTACCTCATTCTGACACACATAACAACTTGTATATAGATTTATGATCCCATATCATCACCCTGAGTCCACAACCAACATATAGTCCACTCATAGATAATTCAACCAACACATGACTAGCTCATCCAAGTGTTATAAAAATCCTTATATAGGTGAATATAATCCCCCTTTGGGGAAATTCAATAGGTGGTCATTTCAAATATTCAACTCGACTATGCCATATGGACATGCAGCAGTTTCCCTAATGCTCAAGAAAGATCTAGTGGCTAGTTCAACTTATGTGCTCAAACATGAGGATGCACATCCAAATGATCTATTTAAGTTGCACTCACATATTCATCATATAGACCAAACCTCCCAACTTGGACACAACATAATTGGGGTCATCTAGTTTTCATCTTGGACACACCAAGATATCCTCCATTCAGCTATGACACACCAAGAAAAATATCAACTCGGACACAATAATAAATTTATCTATCTTAACTTAAACACACCAATCCATATGATGCTCATCTCGAACACACCAAGAAAGCGATTAAATTAGACACACTATGTAATCCTCAAAATATTGGTATCACAAGGGATGAATCTTTTGACACTGACTTTCATTGTGACACATGCAATAATGAATCTACACATTATGATCCATTTACCAATCCCAGACATGCATAGGAAAAAATGGATTCCATATTTGTGTAGATCCAAGATTCTGTGACACACATGAAAGCTTAGGATCTAGAATAACACCATTTCTTTCTCTACTACAACTCTGATTTTTCTATCCAATATCACACTATCCTCAATAACGAATTGGCTATAAATCACTATTCCATTACATGGATCTATGACACACAATAAATTTGATTAACATAACACTACTAGAAACACCTCTAATGAACATCGCCTTCAAGAAAAATGACTCCACATTATTTACAATGGACGAATATTTATGGCGAGTGTTTCTTGTGTTGGGTAAATATTGTCACTCTCAATTTTATCAATGTTATATCTAATATGCATATTCTATTGCAATTTACTTATTATATGAGTGTTTCTCGTTGTAGTATTACATGTGCACGTTTCAAAATATTAATATAGGATTGGACACAAATGGATATTGCTATGAATAATATTATGAAATAATTAAATTTCAAAAAATACCCCACTCCCAATTGAATCAAAGACAACTTTCCAATACATATAGGCTCAAAGCCATTAAAAAATACTCATTATGAGCTTAACATGTAATTTATGGGAATTGAACCCTGATGGGGAAGATAAATATCATTCCTCACAACCATCCAAGCTAAACCCAATTGACAATTTTTGCTATACATAACAGATAAATCAACTTACTTATATATATTCTTTAAATTTTTTATGATTTGTTTATTTTTTTTTAAAAATGAGTTAAGTTAAAGAATTGAGTCCAACTCCAAGTTGAAGATCTCATTGCATTCAAACACAAGTAGTTTGGTCTTCATCAAGGTTACAAATTTGATATAACCAATGGTAAACGTTAACAAACAATTTGAGTGGATCTTGTGCTTGAATAAAAGTTTGAAGAAAACATTTTACAATTTAACACCAATGGTGGAAATCTATGTTATATTTAAAGACAAAAGATATGTATATATATATATATATATACACACACACACACACTCACTTTTGGTTTCAACAAGCAACAAAATCATTTACAAGATCTGATCGTCCAAGAGTATCCAATATTATTTAAGAATCGATACGTAGCGAATATTCCCTAAAATTATATATATATATATATATATATATATATATATATATATATATATATATATATATATATATATATATATATATATATATATATATATATATATATATATATATATAT